>PNEQ01000867.1:128861-150864 GCA_003012365.1 Medauroidea extradentata
GGGGGGGGGGGGGGAATTTAAGCAATTAATATAACATTAATTTTACTACGAAAGCCATTTTATAGTGAAAAAAAGTACTTGTTTATTCTCAAATAATATGCCTTCGGTATTATATGCTCGTTTAATAACACGAACAGGACATCTACAAAACTGACTTTATCGTGGGCATACGCCATTACAGCATTATTTCATACCAGATAACCAGGTGAGTAAAAAAAAAAAAAAAAGAAGAAATCTGAACATGATTATCTGTAGCCGAAAATAACAAACACCACAGTTAATGATGACTAGTTTTATTTGTACCGTAAGTCAGGCTATTTTCCACCACCATTGGTAACTTTTCAGCACCAGGTTAATTTCATTCCTTTTCAAAATTCATATGTACCTTTTATTTTCAAGTACTGTTCATTACTTAAGTTATCAACTGTGAAGCCTTCGTCAAATTGACGTTCTGCGAACCTTTATTTACAACAAAAATACATGGTGCGAAGTAACCCCGAAATTCATAAAAGGAACCCTGTTTTACTGTATGTTTTTGTCTCACCTGGTTTTCTTTTTCTGGGACGACATAGTTCTGCAGGAATATATATATATATATATATATATATATATATATATATATATATAAACGATTTAACTAAATCAAACATGTATAATGTAAGACTTTGATGTGTGAATGTGTGCGAGCAGGTGGATGGAGAACTGATGTTGGCTCCTGGGTTCCCAGCTCCACCTAACACTGACTATGCTGGTTTCCACGCTTACATAGGTGAGATAACATTTGAATGTTGTTATGCAGAAATACACCATGCCACATTTTATAAAGTATAACATAAACAATCGTTAATAAGACCTTTATTGTTTCGTTAATTCATATATACTAAGTTCCAAATACCATACCTCTGTTTGACATTGGTTGATAGCTACTGAAGTTTTAATGCATAAAAATTTAGGAGGTTGTTTTTCGTCTGTTGTTGACATTTGTGACTTGCATGCCTCTTGCACAACACAATTCATTTATAAAAGCAGCAGTGCTTAGCTGCAGCACGAGCGTTTCCGGTCGCCGTAACTTATCAATTTTTAATCTTATGACTGTCACGCGTGAAATAAAAATTCCAGAAAATTTTTTAAAGTTTCCATTTAATCTCAGTTGGCGGCACATACATACGTACTTCCTGTATGCTTCTGACAATGAATTACAACTTTTAAAGGCTTGTTTATCTTTTACATTGTGGACGGTGTGTCCTTTTACAACATTACCAATCACAAGCATGTCAGTGGAAGTAATAAACATAGCGTATTACATTTCAACTTTACTCGATTCTAATAGAATCAAAAGTTTAATATTCTTTTATCTTATTATTCTCTACAAGACGTTCTCATGATGTGCTCACTTGTTCGTGAGAAGCCTTTACCTAAGTACCCACAGTTCATTCGGGATAACGTGAGCACTAAAAATTTAACCTTTAAAAAATATCTTTACCTGTTGCTTCATTGAGTTCAACATTAATAATAGTTACCCTATTGCTTGTACGGTTGGCAGCGAATAGCCGAAAGTAGTTCCGTGCATTTTCCTATTTTAACACAACAGTACTTAAATAAACTAAAATTGACATACTTGTACTTTCTGTGACTAGTTAACATTTTTTTTATCAAACTATATAGGTTCCTACCTATTGCACATCTTACCTTACACTCGCAAACATTATGTGACGTGTCCGGAGAGGTTAGACATTTCCCGTCGTTCGCCGTTACGCGCGGGAAGATACAAATTAGATGAGAATAGAACTTTAGCAGGGCTTTTTTGAGTGCTCACTTTATTCCGAATCGTCTATAGCAGCGGTTGCACATCACATGTCTTGTTGCAGACGAGACGATGCCCGCCGAGTCTCCCTGCCTGTACGGGCTGCACCCGAACGCCGAGATAGGCTTCCTGACCACGACCGCAGAGAACCTGTTCCGGACTGTGTTCGAGATGCAGCCGCGGGACGCCGGGGCGTCTGGTGGCGCCACAGTCACTAGGGAGGACAAGGTGAATGTCGTCCATCTTTGTTTGGCGTGCGAGGTAGTGCAGGAGTGACCAGTATTGTCCTACTCGTTTGTGAATTGATGTCTCTATAAGTCATACAATATTGTTTTATTTATTTTCCATATATTTTAAGGGGGGGGGGGAAATGTGGCGTTAAGTTCTTCAAAAAAATCTGTGGTTTATGTACGTGGCTCACTTTTGATATGTATTTTGTTTGTGTCTATATAAATAAAAGTATGTATATTCAGATATTATAAGAGAAAGCATATTTATTAATTCTAATGCAACACAATTGCTGGGAAGTCTTCGGCTGGCGGTGACTATTGACGTCTCTTTATGTTTTTTTTTTTTGCTGTATTAAGAATAATAACCATGTTTTCTCCTCTGGTTCGTGTTCTTCCTTGTACTTTGTGTCGTCACTACGGCACAGGAAACTGTTTCCGTCCGTGCATTGCTACGTGATTTCTAACGATTCCTGTTAATCGCGAAAAGAGTTTTGCCCTACCTTGTTTCAGTGCCTTACTGAAGTTCTGTTTCGTGGTCAGTGATTGGATGTTTTAGCTCTCTTGAGCCTGCAGCAACGTTATTGTAAACGGTTCAGTCAAATTAGATACGGCTCTTCACATAGTCACTCTGCCAATAACCACAATACATAATTGCAGACGTGTATGTAAGGCACTTAAGCAAACTGGGGCAAAATTCTTTTCGCGAAACACAGGGGGTTCCTAGTGATTTCCCATCATTCAGGTGTACTATATCTCTCCTGAAACTTTGTAACCGCTGTACTGATACAACCTGTAGGTATGTGAGTGTGAGTGTGTAATATTACACTACAAATTTAATATTCTAAAACAAATAATTCAGTGAAAGAGTGGTAGGTACGCATCCTTGGAGCGGGCAATGTGCGTGTGTGTGGTTGCAGGTGAAGCAGATCATAGATGAGATGCTGGAAAAGTTGCCGGAAGAGTTCAACATGGTTGAGATAATGGGCAAGGTAGAGGAACGCACGCCGTACGTCATAGTTGCCTTCCAGGAGTGCGAGCGTATGAACCACTTGACTGGAGAGATAAAGCGAGCACTGCGCGAGCTGGACCTCGGTCTGAAGGTCAGCTTGCCAATCACAGTTCTTGCTTTTCTTAAACAGACACCATACGTGAAACTCTGCACAGCACTCGATTACCTAGACAGGCGGGGTACTTAAGGATGTTCAAGTTCGATAAAGTCATAATTTTATTAATTATGAAATTGCGTTAGTGTTATAGATGATACATGTGAGTACAGTTTCCTCTTGCAAAACTATTTTAGCTCCCGGTTCGTCGAGTCAAAATTTAGAAGTCAAAACCAACTGATTTAGTAAACTAATTCACAGTGAAGTAACATCTCACGGGCTATGTTACTATAATTACCAACTATTTATTTATTTTAAAAAAATACTGAATCGGAAACTTTTCCCCTGTACTTCTCAAAAATTCTAAATATGATATCGTGGGTTGCTAATTTGATTTATTATGTAGCCCATAGGTTGTTTTTTAAGTGTGAATTATTTCATTAAAGAATGTCAATTGGTTTCCACTAGTTGCATGTCAGCGTAACATGCAAATTTTGATTTTGACGCACTGTAATGAGAAAAATTTTGCGAGCTAAAATTGTTTTCTAAGATAACACCATACTTACAAGTATCATATTCAAAACTAACACTTATACACAAAAATATAAAGTTATGGTTTTATCGCACTTGAACGCCGTTACTGCGGCCGCTTATTTTAAGCTATTTTGTGAGTGAGGCTAGGAGGGCTATAAGGGGAACTTTGAAGCCCGCATCAAATGTAACATCGCCACAACGAGCCAAGCGTTGAAAAAGCGTGTTAAAGATTCCTGCCGATCCATTTTTAGTATGGGACTTTAAGCGGTGACCATGTAATTTCAATGGTACAAAGTCTGTAGAAAAGTTCAGTGCACGATTCCTAATTTACCATAGGGCTTAAATCTGGTTAGTACAATTTTAAGTGTGGCTATCTAGAAAGGCTGTTTTTAGCTATGTTGGATGGCTTATAAAATGCTTTTAATGAGTATGGTTTCCGAAGTTAGTTTTTGGCGTATATTAGCCCAATGGGAACATGTGGAATACTTTCGAGAAAAAAAAGTATATTCATGTATATCACAACACATTTGAAGAGCGTGGTATGCGGCACCCTTAAGATCTTCAAGATATTATAGTATGATGTCCTGACTTTTAATACTCTCCCCATGAGATATTTATTTTATTACTGCTGTTTCCATGGGCTACGCTGATAAAGGCTATAATGTATGCGCCTACAGCGGCTAGAGCGCTTGCCCCCCAAACAAAGCTATCCGGGTTTGATTCCCGTGCGTGGTAGAGCAGAGTTTCGTATGTAGGAATCACGCTGGACGTTACCGTTCGTCGGCAGGTTTTCTCAGGGCTGTCTTGTTCTTCCGTCACCTTCATTCCAGCGATGCTCCACCTCACTCGTAAGAGCGTCTGATATCTCTTCACTCACTAGGATAACAGTTGGTTGAGAAGTTGAGTGAATCATGCAGGGGACGATCTCAGAAGTATTAGCGAGGAGGCTGGCGTCCAGACATGAGAAGAATGTCGTGTCTGAACATTGCAGGGCGAGCTGACCATCACGTTCGACATGGAGGAACTGGAGAATGCGCTGTTCTTGGACCAGGTTCCTCACATCTGGACTCAGCGCGCCTACCCATCTCTGCAAGGCCTCACAGCTTGGTTCGCTGACCTGCTGCTGCGTATACGAGAGCTTGACACTTGGTCCACTGACTTCGTGGTAAGCACAGCCTCTGTCTTCCTCTTCTTCCTACTTCCTGGATCTTCATGTCTTTGAATGTTTCTTGCAGTGGGACAGAGCAACGTAGTGTACTATTGTGGACATACTCTATTCCAATATTATGTCGTCCCAAGAATATTAGAATGTGTCTAAGACAAAAAAACGAAAAAAAATGAGAAAACAAGCCTAGTTTGGTTGTAATCAACACATCCAGAAAACAAAACAACATACCATTGAAAGATCCCATAAGGAATTAGTCAACAACAAATAAAGGAAAATGTAATAAATATCCGAAAATTCGAAATACAGGTAATTTTGTTTTGTATTTTTACATTTATTTTTGGATGCTTATTTTATTTTCCTTTTGTTGCTAACTAATTCCATATGGGATCTTTCATGTTCTGTTGTTTTGGTTTATGGATGTTTTGACTACAGTCAAACTAGGCTTGTTTTCTCATTTTTTTTCGTTTTTCGTTTTTTTTTTCTTAGTTTCATTCTAAGATTTCTGGGATAACATAATATTGCAATAGCGTATGTCCATAATAGTACAGGACGTTGTTCTTCATATTTCCCATTACACCACACACTATAAGTACAGGCACCTTGAGGGCGCTCAAGTAGTATAAAATCATCATTTCATATTTCCATGAAATAGCTTCAGGTTTGTAGACGGTACTTGTGAGTACAGTTTCCACAAACGAAACTGTTTTATCTCTGATAGTTGTCTCAAAGTGGTGCATCAAAGTTATAATTTGCATTTAACGCTGCCATTAAAATAATGAAAACCAATCGACTTACTCAAATGAAATGATTCGCCGTGGAATAACATGCCACACGCTAGTTAACCTAATATTTACAAACCCACAGCATAATATTTTCATCCATAAGAAAAATTGCAAAGTTACAAGAAGAAAGTTGCGAAATTCAATTTTTTTAAACAAACGTTGTAAACTGTACGTTTTTATAATATTAAGTTACGTAGTTCGTGGCTTGTTTTTTCACTGTGCGTTATTTCGTTTAAGTAAGTCAACTGGTTCTCACTATTTGCATGGCGGCGTAACGTTCGCGTTTTGATTATGACTCGCCGATTTGAGAATACTAAGCGAGCTAAAATTGTTTCAAAAGAGAAAACTTTACTCACAAGTATCGTCTACAAAACTAATATTATTTCGCAACAATATAATATTTCGATTTTAAACGCATTCTGAACATCCTTAAAGCGTGCAACTGCCAACTGACCCAATCATTCTCCTTATCTCGGAGATTTATGCACATCTGTACATCCAGCATACATCCACGTCACATGTATCGCTGAGATATTGCTCAGTTCAAAAGTGAAACCGCCGCCATATTGAATCAGCCTCCATACTCTATCTGCAGCGTTAAAATTAATGTATCTGCGTCCAGAAATGTCCAGGAGGACCCAATAAAGTTATATTTATCTGTTTGTCTTTAAACAACAAAGTGCATAGTTCAAATCCGTAGCAACTGAACTGTTTTTTTTAATCTAGTGTGCTTTTTAACATATCCTAAAATTATAGTGTATAGTTACATAAGTATGCAGTGTAGCATATTTTTCTCAGTTCCATAAAAAAATAATATTAAACATATTGTTTGATCACAGTTTTTCTAGTTTCATAATTACCCAAACTGTCACTGAGGGATTTTCGTAATCACCGAATAATTTGTTTTAATACAATGCTATTGAAAACTAAAATATGTTGATTCAGAGGTTTTTTCGTGACGATAATAACCTACTCATGGCAACGATTAGGAATAAAAATAGGGAACAGACATGGGGGTTGATTAAACGTCAGTACAGAACGTTGCAAGTAACGATATGTAATCGGCTCCTAGAACGTATGTAAATATGTGAGTACGGCGGTGTGTTGTTGTGTTCAGCTGCCGGCGTCTGTGTGGCTGGCCGGCTTCTTCAACCCTCAGTCCTTCCTCACGGCCATCATGCAGTCGACAGCTCGCAAGAACGAGCTGCCTCTCGACAAGATGTGCCTCCAGTGTGACGTCACCAAGAAGCAGAAGGAGGACTTCACGTGAGTGCCTCTACTATTTTATATTTCCGTTCAGGTGAACGCTGGGAAGAGGCCTAACTTTAGACCATTGCTGATTCCTGCTCATTACTGTCCATCCGAGCCACTTGTTCAATGTCTTCCTCCTTTGTTTTACGCTTGCATGCATTTTTCATCGCAATTCTGGTTTTAGTTTCATTTATGAAATGTTAACTTCGTTAGAGCATAATAAATGAGTTTGGTATAATATCTTATGTCACGAAAAGTTGTATGTTTGCTCGATTACGTCATCTGAAACCGTTCAAAATAGTCAATCAATATTCATACGCCGAAAGTTCCAGACTACTAAACGCTTTCCATCGATAATAACTTTAAATAAACTACATTTTTATACTCTGTGCTTTAATGTGGTCAGACTTTTAATAATAAAATACAAATACATTTCCCTCTGTGAAATAAATAAATTTGAATTGACAGCTGTCCTTTCCCTTAAGGTTAGTTCTGCGTGACAGCATTTGAAGCAATGTATCCGTCTGTATAACCAGCAGATTTGACAAGAAACTAGTACAATAAGTACCACTGCAAGACATATACGCATTATTTCCATAATTATTCTACGTATACAAAGGTCATGCGGATTTATGTTTGGATGAATGACTTCTATACTTAAGACAATTTATTCTCAGGAAGCACGGATGTGTGGAATGGACTCAGTATACAGGACACCTTGCAGGTGTCCCCACAGGTAGAAACATTCACGCTACAATCACGGGGAACAGTACCACCCATTATTTCCAGACATATGTCGATCTGACATTTTTACCTCTTTTCTTCTCAGGGATCGTCTCTAGAAGCTTGTCTCCACTGTACGAAGTCAAAATGAGTTTAAGATATTTTAGTTCCAGTGGTAGTGAGCATATGTTGTGACCATTGGTCACTGAGCAGCAGTTTGTAAGTTGGTACCATATGTAGCTACTTGTATGTTTGGTAGTTTTAATTTGGCACTTTGGAGCAGGGCAACAGTTGTACAACCGCGACCTGGGGAGCGAGCGAGCGAGCAGGGTAGTTGCCTGGTAGCTTCCTTGGAAGGCGGACGAGCAAGATTTGTGTATCGGTGGTAGGGCTGTCGAGATTCGCAGACAAGTGAACCGGGGGAGCAGGAACGTGGCAAGATTGGTCTTCGACCACGTTTCTAAATAATCCCAAGTTTAATGTTTGTGATACCATACAGTATTTCCCTAGGATTTGTCTCATCCAAAACTGTGTACTTAAGTTCACGTCAGTTGAAAAATCTACGGTATGATCTCATGGCAGTAAGCTCATTGCTCTACTTTGAAGATCTGCAATGGTGAGTCTTCCAACCCCAACTATATTCAGCGTCTTCAGTTTGGCAGTAGCGTCACATTCTATAAATTCAAGGAGGATTAGTGCTAATTACTCCCTGGGTCGCGATTGCGCTAGTGTCTTTAAATAATTTATAAGATATATTCAGTAATGACCAGGAGGGTAAGTTGTATTGGTTAGGGTAAACTGTATTCAGTGTCATTGTAGTAGTTGATTTTGTGTGTAATTGTGTAGACTCGTTAAAAGTATTCGTTATGATTGTACAAGTTCATTTAGAATCGTATTAAATTATCATAAGGAAACTGTTAACCTTTGCTATACGAGTCATGTCCTTTTTTAGTACGGCGAGCTGTCGCCAGCTATTTTTAACGGGAAACATATGGTCTTGGTAGGGGCCTAAGGCTGTGAGCTGGGGCCGTTTCGTGCTATCACTGGAAACAGTGGTTGAAATGTAAATGCCTGGCACTCAGGGCTAGTTGTGTGAATGAACATGATGACTGTTGGCAGCTCGGCACCAAGAGAAGGAGCATACGTCCATGGATTGTTCATGGAAGGGGCGCGCTGGGACATTCAGTCCGGCTTCATCATGGACTCCAAGCTGAAGGAGCTCTTCCCCAGCATGCCTGTCGTAAACATAAGGGTGAGCCAACACAAACCCGCTCAATAGGCGTTTACGAATAGTTTACCTGCCAGAGTTAGCCAGGCGATGATTGAATGCGTGTCAGCAATTAGTTTGGTTTACTTTTTGGATGTAAGCATTCTTTCTGTTTACTTTGGAGAAGTCTTGAGTTGTAATTTTTCTCAACCCGGGATAAACGAGTGAAATTTTTTTTTAATAAAACCAGACTTCTTCGAGGAACTCAAATTAGTTGTTTGTTCACTGTCAATGCCATACAGTATTTTATCACTGAAACCAAACGCCTTTGGTTTTACCATCCTAGCTTTTGAGTTTTGTCCATGCCGTGTGTTTCATTCTTGATAACATTTTAGCAATCGTTGCTGCTACAATCCATCTACTGGTCATAAAACAAGTATCCTACCTCAGATAATCAGGAAGCAGTAAGCCAGAAGCCACAGTACCTAAAGCGGTGCTCTTTCTGTCAGTCTCAGTTTTTCTGTCAAGAGTTACTTGTAACGTACTGAAATAATTTATTTAAATCCACTTATTTGGGGAAATTAGTGTAGAAAACTAAGAACTGATCATCTCAGCTAATATTGTTCAAGTATGTTACGTTGCCTAATTTCTTGTAACGGAATTAAAAGGACACAATTTAGGAGTTTTAAATAGCTCAATGTAGAATCAACATTCTGGTGTAACATTTGCTCGAAAATTAACACGTACTTACTGTTCTTTAGAATTTCCCTCTTTTTCCCCTTAACTGACTTCCTAAATTACTACTGTATTAAACTAATGGTTTAAATGTAATGGTACAGGCCATGTTTAGGTATATAAATATATGCTAGCTGCATTAATAGACATGTTCATGTGCTTCTAAACCAATATAAAATATACTATTTTTCTGAATTTCCGAAAGTAAATTTCATCCAGAGCGACATGTTTTTGGGGCACAATCTATGAAACCGAAACTTTCTACATTTATTTGCGGAGCAAGAGGTGATGCTAAATGGATGTGCACCTACGGGAGAATATATGCGTTTAAAGTTGGCAAAAACTGACACCTAGAATGGTTTTTAATTTAATTTGTATACAATGATTTGAGAAATTTGATATTTCAATTTCTTTCAGCGTTGTTTTATGACCCGCGTTATCTTAAACAGAGAACTTGAACCAGAATTATTAAAATTGGTTGGGAACAACGTGATTAAATTTCTTGTTTAACGTCATAAGAGTTTTGGTTACAGTTTACTTATGTGGTATTATTTATGTGGTGTGCATAAATATGTCCGTCTATTTTTTTTTTTGGAATTTTTATTTCTAGTAACCTAGAATGAACTGCTAATTGGATCGTGTTTGTCTTTTTCTCTTACGAATGGCATGTGCAAACTAACAGTTCCTGAAAAATATTTGTGAAGTAACTGCAGGTTATGGTAATACTTTTTTTTTTTTAGAGGAAATGACCCATTAATGGTTGCAGTTGTGTTTGTTTGACAGGCTATCACGCAGGACAAGCAGGACCTGCGCAACACGTACGAGTGTCCTTGCTACAAGACGCGCACACGAGGGCCTACCTATGTCTGGACCTTCAACCTGAAGACGAAAGACAAGCCCGCCAAGTGGACGCTGGCAGGGGTAGCACTGCTCCTGCAGATATAGGCTGTCCGCCACGCATCAAACCGTATCCCCTGCTGTAGCTCATGCGGGCCTTCCTATGTCTGGACCTTCAACCTGAAGACGAAGGGCAAGCCCGCCAAGTGGACGCTGGCAGGGGTGGCACTGCTCCTGCAGATATAGGCTGTCCGCCACGCATCATATCATTTTCCCTGCTGTAGCTCATATAGGCGTTTCTATGTCTGGACCTTTAACCTGAAGAGGAAGGACAAGCCCGTCAAGTGGACGCTGGCAGGAGTGACACTGCTCCTGCAGATATAGGCTGTCCACCACGCATCACACCATACCTCCACACTTTAACTATACAGCTTCTTTATTGACCTACTGCTGTCCTGAATAACGGAACTCTCTTTTCATACTGTCATTTTTTTTAGTTAGTAAACTCTAATTTTCATTTAACGATCAAAAGTATTTTTGGTAAGACGCAAAGTTAGCCTGAAGGGAAAAATTTCAACTACAAGCATTCAAGCTGTTGAAAACAATTGTGTGACTGTTTTATGTGTCATCCTTTGTTATTTGTTCACAGTATTAACCAATAAGAAGAAAAATATAATGGTGGAAAAAGCTAGTATCAGAATTGTGAAGTGCGATTTGATGTAAATAGTATAAGAAGATAATGTTGTCCATATAAGAAACGTATTTATTTTATAGCAAACAGTGACCAGGGAACAGTTTTCAAGCGTTAATTAAGTCACGAGAGTGGCTTTTCTTTTTACTCTCATCTAACCATAATTCAGGACAGTTTAAACTGATGTTAGAATAAAAAGTAAGGAAGTAAAAGTATATTTTCCAATTATCAAAATACTGACGTTTTAATCATCAAACATATGCTACGTGATAAATAAAATAACATACAAAAATCTGCTGCTGTTATCGCATTTAGAAAAAAATACAGAATGTAACCTACATAAAATATCTAGGGATACACATACTTTGAATTCCTGCCATCTTAAAACGACGAATTGCTTGCAAGTGCTTAGACATAACTTGTCGATCAAGATGAAAGCTTTGTCAGGTGGCTGAGCAATCCAACGATACGTCCTAGAATCCCGATAACTTACACTTAATATCTGCAAAGGTTCTCACTTGTAAAATACTATGTTGAAAAAGATATATACCTAACACTGACACAACAAAAAAAATTTCCAATTTTGCCGACTATTTCTTATGTAATTATTGATATACCAAGTGAGGAATAACCATCAAACTATGTACAGGAATCAGTATGAATATCAAATCTATATTTTTCACGTTATAAACATTTAAGAATGTAATTTAAGTACAATACGTAGTCAATTATTGATTACAAGTTCTCTGTTTCGCGTTCAGAAAATTTTTGAGTAAGTAATGCTATATAGAAAAATATTATTTAATTTTTTACTTGTGATAACACCAGAGTACTACTCAAGAAAATATATAAAATATATAATATCATATCATATAGTATAATATATAACATAATATAATAATATAAAATATATAAAAACGTCATGTGACTTTCAACTCAATATTGCAAAGCAAACAGAAAGAAAAATATGGAACGCTTCTCAGTATTCGTCAGTTTTTTGCTGTGTATCACCAGCTATGTTAAATTATGTCTTATATCCCTCATTGCACACATTCAGAGGAAAAGTGATTGGTATTTTCTGATATATGCTTTACTTCAGTAGTAAAATTATGTAACATTTGATAATAGCGGGGTTGCCATTGACGTGTGAAGTGGCGTGAATACTGTAAAAATCCTCTGAGTAGTTCCCGCGTAAGAAGTTCTTCCACTTACTGAGTTTGAATAAATTTTGTCAACACCTATGAATACAACAGTAATGTACACTTTCAAGAAAATGTCTCGGTTAATAACTCGAAATTTTTTAGTCTCTCCAGAAACTCTTAAAAAGGATTTACTGTACATGCTAAAAGTCTTGAGTGTTGTACGATTACGTAGGACGAGGGAGTGACGGTGGAATACAGAGGGTTTGGTAAATTGCACTGTTAATAACTTAAATGGCCAACAGACATGTCCGGTCCTGTTTGGCACTTCCAGTCGTTCTGACGGCCAAGTGATCAAGTGATTGTGTTCAGCACTTTAAAATCATGACACATTTCATTAGAAAGAAAGTCGTCTTGTCAACAGTAAAGTTAGCAGAGACAGAATCAGGAGGTCAAAGAATGAGAAACAGGGCGATTGTCCGGAAACAGCCCCAGCATTCGACCAGAATGATTTAAGAAAACCGAGAACAGGTTTGCTGGATCAGGTTTCGAAGTTGGGGATTTTCCCGAATGCGAGTTCAGTGCTTTACTGCTACTACTAGCCACATTCTGCACATTTGGTGCTATACTGTATAGTATTTAGATTCCATAATGGAGCAGAGCTTGCTCAATGTTAAATAATAGGCAGCGTTTAAAGTCTGGGTACATTCCAATTCGTTATTTTGTTTTTATGTGGAATTCTAGTAAATTTCTGAACCTTGTAAGCAATACAACTTTAAGAAATAAAAAAAATTTGTTACAATTTTTTCTGTATTGTTAGATGCCAACGTCACATTCTTAACTTTTTTTATATCCGTTATATGAACAACTAAAATACTCACACCGGTGGAATTTTATAGATAAAATTTCCTCGTAATTTGCTATTTGAAGCCATGTCTATTACTTTTGAACGAATTTTTTTACTAATAAGTGTTCAAATCAATTTTATATGTGATAAAATGTCCACCTATTTGATTCTATTACATGTTTATTTGCTAAATTATCCAATTAAATAATTAAACCCTGAAAAAAAGTGGTTTTCTCTCACCAAATCTTCAATTCAATAAGTCGTTAACGTTACCGTATAATGGTAACACAAAAAGTTAAAATTACGAAATTTACACACACACACACACACACACACACACACACACACACACACACATATATATATATATATATATATATATATATATATATATATATATATATATATATATATAAAATACAGGCAACCAAAACAACCTATACTTTGTGAAAATTGCACTTCTTTTGGTGTTTACTTATTCACTGAAAAATGAGCAATTTTAAGGTGTACATAATTTTTTCCAGTACATTTATATCATATCGACTCTCGCTAGTACAGAAACTAATAAATAAAGTGTACACATTCCAACTATAGATAACCAACACACATTTTAAGTCAAACTAAATAGAAATTATTTAATTTTATTACGTCTTAAGAAATTTTAAGAGTGCTATGCACCGAAAAATTTCATAATTTTATATTTGCACCAAACGCTGTCCAACTCCTACGTATTGTAACAATAATAACATCCCACAATTAAAGTATGTCAAAGTAGCGGTACGACTATTATCGCAACCAACCTAAATTAAAAACTATTCCCACGATACGAATGAAATAATTTAGAGTGAAAGTAATTGCATTAAACTATAGAATAACACCTTGTAATTTGACGTAAAATTTGTTGGCATTAAAAGTTTTAGAATGTACCGGTACCCAAAACATTTTTATATCATTGATTAGGTTACCTGTAATTTTTTGAAAATAAGTTTTTCGCGAGATAAAAAAAAAATGACATTCCATAGATAAATACATTTACTTGCATTGTAAATTTTTACATTTGTATACTCTGAATAGCTATACTTCGGGCGAGTAGCGAAAAATAGTCAAATCGTTACTTTAACAAGATCTTGTGAGACAACTACGGAAACGAATAATATTTTATTTGCAGGAAATTATTATTAATGTAATGTGTAAGAGCTGGTAAGTGTTTAGTACAAATATAAAATTTTAAATATTTCAGTGCAGAGGACCATGAAAAAAACTGACTTTAACATGAAGAATTTACAGATTAGTACCATCTAAATTGAAAGATGATCCCAGGATTCGCTTTTCGGGTGAAACACAGCAGCATGGTGGCCTTTTTCAGTAAGGGCTGGTGGTATGAGGACGCAGCTTACAGCTGGAGGCGTCCATGCTGCACATCCAACGCTCAAGGTCAGGCTCCAACAAAGGCATGGCAATGTTCCCGCCAGCCACTGACAGTACACTGTCTTCCACACTGGCTCCAACCACACTTTGTTTGCTCAGACACTCGGCACACACAGTGTCGTCCAGCTCTATGACGAACCTCTGCCGCAGGTACGCTGACCTCTCGTCCCAATGTACCAGCTGCTGCCAACCAAACAAACACTACTTCATATAATTAGAATATCATTACTTTACCGCGCTTGAACACCCTTAAGAACACGTTGTTGTTAAATGGCGGTAAAACCCTCTCACTTCATCAATTATGAGAAACTATTTTTTTTTTTATTTTTAATGTTATTTCAAACCAGTTGACATGAGGGATCATGGGCAACGGCATCATCAGATAGCAGTTTTGATCAGTAAGTTCTTGTTTTTGTTACAGTACCTAATATTTTCTTCTTTTTCTAGACATAAATTATGAATACATTTAGCTCTTATAAAATATTCTATCATAATTTTTGCATAATGTCTTGCCAAATACACAATGTGCAAAGTTAAGGTTTTAAGTACAACAGTAACTTATTTACCGAACAGAAATAATTCACACTGAATAACGATGTTGTAGGCTACGCAGTCTACTATAGAGCAACAAAAATATGTTTCCTTTTATTTTTGAGTTTTCAATATTTAAATTTTTTATATTGTCGTGTATTTAATACAAGAAAGTTTTTTTTTTTTTTTTGCTCTTGTATAGGATACCTTATGGCCCACAACATTGTTATTCAGTGTGAATAATTTCAGTTCTTAAGTGAGTTAGTTGGTTTTAATGTCGTACTTAAAACCGTGATATGCAAATTATGTCTTCGACAAGCCATTTTGCAAAAAGTACAAGATGTAAAAAATTTATACAATAGAAAAATTTAGTCACAGTTTATGTCTGAAAAAATTATCAGATACGAATGTAAAAATATTAACATGATGATGAAAATTTCTGTCTATCGTGCCCTTCAGAGGTATGTAGAGGTGAGGTGTCGAGGGAACAACTGCAATACTCAATCGTTGATTAAATCTAAACTACTCATCATAATTCGATGAGATTTTTTTCCTGAGTATATATTCTACTAGCGGACGTTTATTTATATAGCACTGGGGGGTAGTACGCTTTGCTTTCGAGTAAAAAATTTGAAACAGCAATAAGAAAAATATTGGATTGAAATCACAAAATCCGTAAAAACAGAAAACTATATTTTTTATAATTTTTAGTTCGATAATATCAAGGACTCTATAATAACTTAAATAAAAAAGTATTCACCTTTTGATTTTAAAATAATTTTAACATCCATATACCCCTCGCGCAAATATTTTCGGTGAGTAAAATTATTTTAAAATCAAAAGGTGAATATATTTTAAATTCGGGTATTATGGAGACCTATATATATTATCATACTAAAAATTATAAAAAAAAACTGTTTTCTATTTTTGTGGATGTTGTTTCAATCCGTTATTTTTCTAAATACAGTTTTTAACTTTTTACTCCATAGCACAAAACATACTACGGCCCAGCGCTATATAAATAAACTTCCGCTAGTAGAATATCTACTCGGCAAAACAATCTCACGGATATATGATGAGTAGTTCAGATTTTATCGACGATGAGTATTCCAGTCGGCCTCTCGACATTTTACCTTTCCATACCTCTTGAAGTCCGTGATGTGCAGTCTGAAGATGGGTTATGTTCGGCGTCTCACCTTGGTTTCTATGCGGTAAGCCTGGCCTAGAGGTATGTCTCGGTAGTGACGTAGACTTGTAGCTCCCTGGAGGATTGTACCTCGACGTCGCAGTGTTATCTCACTGAAGAGGCCGCAGCGCATGTAGAAGTGATAGCGCGCAAAGTCCAGCTGGCGCCAGTAGCGAGACCTTCGCATTAGCAGCTCTTCTGGCCCGCAGTCCTCCAGTTTGCATATCCCTGTATACACACACTCTCTCCTCTGTTACTCTTCACTCTAAATTAGAATCAGTGGAATTTGAACACTTTCAATACGTTTTAAGTACTTCTTGTTGTACGGCTGTTGTGGATAGTTCCGTTTTAGTAATATCCAGTTTCGTTCTGTTGGTCACTGAGTCAATATACAGGATGTTCAGAAACAAACGCTTTAAGAGCACACCATGTGAATCCTGGGTTAAATTGGACACGAAAATGTTTGTGGCAGAATGTTGTACGAAGACAGTTAATGTACACAGTGTGGCAACACTGCACGGTGATAGTCCCCTTGCGCTCCATGCTCAGGTATCAGTAAACGTATACTTATGTTTGGACTGGTCAGGATTTTAACCTGGACCATGGTCGTAGAAGAACAGGTCTGGACACTCGCCTATCTAACAATGTATTTTGCTTGACCCTCTTGTTGTTTGGCTGTAGTTCGCCAAGTTACCCAGAATGTTGTACTTTTTGGCGCTGTAATCCGGGCGGTCGGACTCAAACTCCGCCAATTTTTTTCCATTGTTAACATTATAAAGTAAATAAAGATTGCTGGAGCCATGATTTAAAATTGTAAGCGAAGGAAGTATTTCATAAATTGATAAAAAATATGTTTTGGTAAATTGTTTATCTTAGTGGGAGGGATGTGGGCGGAGTTTGAGTTCGACCGCCCTAACTGCAGCGCCAATAAAACACAATATTCTCGGTAACTTGGCGAACTACAGCCAAACAACAAGGGGGTAAAGTTTCCAGGCGAGTGTCAGACCTGTTCTTCTACGACCGTGACGGGGACAAATAATATCAGGTCAGAACAGTGGTATTAAGATAAGTAAGATATCTGTGGAGCGCAATAGGGAAATAACTACAGTGCTGTGTTGCCACATTATGCACGAGGAATGTCATCGTACAACATTTTGCCACTTACATTTTCGTCTCCAATTTACCTCAGGAATAGCATGCTGTGCTAATTATTTTTTTTCTGGACATCCTATATAGTTATGCAGCATTGGAAAATTCACACTTTAGTACAAGCAGCAATTTTATTACTACAACAAAACGATGTACAAAGGTAACACATATTACTGGTAAACAATAATATAAACTATTTAAATAACATCACTTTCGCCAAGTATTCATGTTAGGTTAGTGGTTAAGGTTAACGGCTAGTATGCTAAAGATCGTAAGTTAAAATACCACTGAAGAATCTTAGTTTTATAAACTCTAGTGCAACCGTCTCTTGAGCTTATGACAGAATTGAGAAAAAAGCAGAATTTTATTTAAAGTAAAATTATGAATTTTTGTACATCTAGGTAAAAAAAAATTAGTTGCTTTTCCAGATCCAAATAGTGAGTTTATTTGTCTGATGTAATCTTTAGTTTTCCTCTAACTTCCAATGGATCAGTTTCAACAATTTGAATAACTGGAAAAATCACTTAAAACAGTAAATTTTCACAGTTCTTCTTTTCAAGAAAGACTATAGAAATATTTATTCTTAGAATCACTGGTTTCGGTGAAAAATAGTTTGCATCGTTGTATTTCAACTCCTTAAGAACATCGAAAAATTTGTAATTTTATGATTGTACCAAACACTGTTCAACATTAATAGTTTTTATTTTTTTTTTTACAAATAAAATACATTACGGTTCCATAGTTTTCGTACAAGTGCATATCTAAGTAGTGACTTGAATATTTTCGCTATTTACTCAAATTAAAAACAACTCGAACTATATAAATGAAATAATTTAGAATAAAAGTTAACGTATTAAGTTACTGAATGGCACCTTTGCGGTTTCACGTGAAAAAAGTTTCTATTAAAAATTCTTGGAAACACCTATATTTTCGCATATCTTTGAGTACATGTATTTATAAAACGTAAGTCTTACGTGAAATAAAAAAATGTCATTCTGTAGCTTAATACATTTACTTTTACCCAAAATTATTTTATTAACATATATTAAACGGTTTTTACTTTGGATAAGTAGCGAAAATAGTCGAATCTCTACTGTTACATGAGCTTGTACGAAAACTACGCTGCCGAAAAACTTTTTAATTGTGGGACGCTACTATTAATGTAATGTGTAAGGGTTGGCCAGTGTTTGGTGCGTGCACATATGCAGCTCTGCTTCGTTGTCGGTGATGAATGTTTTAAACCTACGCCTTTCGAGGTTCGTCAAAAACAAACACAGGCGTGCGGTTTCGCAGTATGATTGACACAGTCAAATGATCGACGCCTCCGTAGAAATGCATGCTATCCTATAACTAGAGATGACGGTATATCGCGTAAATGGTTTGTGCCAACATACCCTCGATACCGCTGTAGTTAATTGGAACACGTATGACTGGCTGATGTACGTCTGACACAACTTAGCTGGCTGCAGACCAATAACGGGCATCAAATATTACAATAGAGGGATTCTTATTGGCTCAGTCAAATAGGGCAACAGCTCTACGTACAAGCGAAAACCAGTAATCTTCTGGTAAGCTGAACGTGTGTTGAAACCTAGCAAACAGTCAAGTTTTCCCGCGATAAACCATCATCTCTACCTATAACCATGCAGCAGACCTGCAGATGTTTACGTAAGACACTGAAATAAGACGGTGCAATTTTTTTCCTCCAAAAATTTAAGACTCTGATTACATCAACCTTTAAGTAATGATAATGGTGAAATCTATACGCTATGGTTAGAGGCCGGTAAAAATCGCAGGTTCACAGACCTGTAGGCTAGTCTCCAAGGATGTATGTGAAATCATACAGACAGCAGTTGTTTATTAGCTGCTCGCTGACACTGTGAAATGGGTCTGTATTCAGCTACAGTTTTATTATTGGCTCAGCTACTTCCAGGAAGTGTCGAGTAAGTCAACGGTAAATCGTGAACGTGATACAGACCTATAGTTGCTGGAAATCTAGCTTGTCCTAAAAAAACGCGAATTTTTCAGGTTTCTAGCTATGGTTATACTATGACCTTCTTCAAATGGGAAACTACTCCAAATTACCAGTTTTAAATAAAATTAATTAGAAATGTTTGCGTTTCGCTGAACAATATGTTACTTAACATATTTGGTTGATGTTATTTTTTAATTAGAGAGGGTGTTATTTAAGATGGTTATAAAGCTGGAGTCTACCTTTAGCAAAATTATCACACTTATAATAAAATAAAGACAATTTTTAGATTCTTAGTAGAAAACAGATTAAAGTGCAATGTTATATAAACATGTTAATTTACGTCTGGTTTTTCTTGCAACTGGGTATAGTGCACTTATGTCAATACATCGGTGAGCTAAACTCAAAAACGCAATTTCTCGTGTTGCTTCTCTTTTAAACTGGGCCATATTGAAAATATACGAATTGAAGGAAAATAACTCGATATTCAAAAGTGCTCGCTTACCGTGAAAAAGTCGAGTAGCTACGGCAAATACCGGGGGAAAAATTTTCTTGAAGACGACCGTATGAACATAGTTGCGACAGTGTGCAGATTTTCCATCATAGACACAATATACATTTGAACAAGTGAAATGAGTGAGAGATTTTGGTCAACGAGGTCTTTAGCACTTGGGGGGTGGGGTGACATGATTTGAGTATGGTGCAGCGCTGGAATGAAGGGGCGGGGGAAACTGGAGATCCCCGAGAAAACCCGCCCCTACCAGCGGTATCGTCCGGCACGATTCCCACATGCGAAAATCCGGAGACCTACACCGCCGGGAATCGAACCCAGATCGCCTTGGTGGGAGGCGAGAGGTCTGACCCCTCGGCCATCGCCGTCCCCTTGAATAAGTGAATATTCACGTTTTTGTCTCTGGTTTTTACATATTCAGGATGGTGCAGTTTTTATTACTTGAATCGGTAAACAAACAAAGGAAAATTTGTGAATATTCTTAAATATTCGTTGATTTCCCAGTGGCTTTTCATACATTCTATTGCTGTAACTGCTTCGTCAGGAATCTCTGAAAACCACTGGAAAATTTGTGAATATTCACTAATTCTAACTTATACTGCAAAGAGACCATCATACATATGCCTATATAACATTGCTAGTTTACAAAGATAAAATAAATTTAAAGGCACCGCTAAATCCAGACTGAAATTTCACATCAGAGGAAATTATAATAACTGTTTATGACAATTAAAAAGAGTAATTTTACTGCATCCATGAACGGAAACAAACTTTGACCTTCTTAAAGAAATTTTTGAACATGATATTCGAAATTTCGTCGCTTTAAAACTTATTGAAAATATTGTCAAATCCACCTCTTACAGCATTTATAAGTCTGTCAGAAAATTCATGAGATTTACTTTCAGAAATATATGGTCCATTTTCCTATGATCAATCGCAATTTTGTAAAATTAGGGTGACAACTGGGGTTTTGTTGCAATTACTATTTGGATGTTTCCTACAAAAGATTGCTTTGTTTCTTATATAGAATAGATTGCTGTTGGTACAATGTAAGTATAATTCTAATAAACGCAACCATGCTGGATCGTTGTCCCTCGAATGGTGTTATCTACATCAGTAATTTTTTCTCAGTGCAGAAGCAAATTGACGTCATATTACATACACTGTAAAGCGGTTTTTACACGACGAAAGGTTTAATCTTGTAGAAGACGTCTCACTTGACGTCTTATGCAAGAATATCAAGAACGTAACGTTCAAAAACATCCAGCAAGTTCTCTCTTTGCAGGAACCGAGTTGATTGGCTTCGTTTATTTATTGCAGATGTAGTATAAATATACAAATTAAGTTTTTAGACAAATGCGAGCACGACATAAGAAAATACTTGTCATAATATATTTTCGATCATTATGGAATTCATTTCTCCTATTCTTTATTAAAAGAAATTAGTTGAGTAAACGTTACTTAACTGGCCAAATTTCACTCCGCACAGCTAAAACAGTAATTTAAACCAATTTCTATGGTTAAAGTAGCTACAGTTGGGAACATTTCCAGCATAAAACAACTTTGCAACATGTAGGCCCTTCCACCAAAGTTTAGAACATGTTCTTTCTTCCCGTAATATTTCCACCTTTCACTAGAAATCATCACGCAATATTAAGTGCAAGTTCAGATTCTCACTCGAGTTCTGTATGTACCTTTCGTCGTGTAAAATGTTATTAAACGTAGTCAGCCCGTAATTTGGTTGCATGAGACTAGAAAAGTACCTCGTGTATCTAACCGTTGCGAATTAAGGCTGTTCAAGGGCCTCGGACATGTAATGAAAATCAATGTAACATAAGGAATTCATAATATATATGTAACAAGTATGTGTTTGGTACCTACTTAATAAAGTTTCGGAACTGAAATAGCTTTTGTTTCATTTATTTTAATGAGTCTTCTGTCCTAATTTAATTCATACAAATCATAACTATTTTCTATTCCTTAAGTAAAACTTGAAGATAAATAACTATGAAATGTACTCAAGATCAGAGCCTGACAGTTTCATTTGGTTAAAACCAGCAGATTAATTTTTATTTAGTATTAAACATCATTAATATTTTAACAGAAAATTTAGCCTGCACTTTGCATATGAAATTAATTTAACTGAGAGTTATTATGTATTAATACTACCATGAT
>PNEQ01000867.1:151864-250024 GCA_003012365.1 Medauroidea extradentata
CTTTGAACACGGTGAAGACTCCTCTGAAGGCAGAGCAGACAGCGGTAACGCGCGCATCGACGATCGATACCACCCCTCCTCCTTCCTCCAGGCAACGCAGCTGCCGGGACTACGTAGTACCAAGGTTGACCACCACCGCTGTTCCAGTACGCGGAGCGCTGTCGTCGCTCGCAGGAGAGGAGTGACGATAGCCCTCTCTTTGAGCGCGCCCAAAGGCGAGTGTGAGAAATTGTGAAGCGCGGTGACATATATAGGGAGTCCACGCATTCTCGGCGTGTTCATGGAAGGCATACGAAGCACATCTGACCATTCAAATTAATATTATTAACATGGCGATTTTCGATATCACTGGAACAGCCTTAAGTGAGATCATCACATGAAACTGTGTGGAATATATTCTATGAGCAACAGCTACATCACTACACGCGCAGTAAGTCTTCGCCTGGAGACCCTGGTTAGGAAATAATTGGGCTTTCCACGTTAAATTACATTTGGCGGGGCTCAGTTACGCTTCAAGATATCGCTTTCATATAAAAACAATCTTCTGCACTGAGAAGACGAATATATTGCTACACGAAATTAAATTAAAACAAAAATATGAGCAGGTGTTCTTCTAATGTTTTTTAGGGAGTTCGTAGCTTTCAGGGTGTAGAAGAAACCTCCATATTGGTCCCATAGCAATGTGAGCCGCACTGTGAAGAAACGGCCCGATTGATCGCATAGCCACACAGAGAGGAACAAACTAGTCATTGGAAGTGTGTATGAAGTACAACATGTACTTAGCCCCTCCTGATATAATTTAATACGTAAACCCCTATTCTTGCCGTTGATAAAGCCTTATTATAAGCAGTGCCCTCCAGAAAGGAATTCACTTAAGAGACACAGGTGGTATTTTGTGTCAAAACTTTTCAAGATGGTAAATTCATGGATCTTCATCCTAACTACAGAATAGAATACATATCGATAGAGGTTTAGACATCAAGCATAATTTTTATTGCCGTTAACGTTGTTAAAGATCTAATTGCAGCTAAGAAAGTTAAAAGAGTTTCCTAACTGAAACTACACATGTAAGGAAAGTAACGGCAAACAAATATTTATTACGTCTAATGTTCAATCAGAATGTATTGTATTCGGCAGTTAAGTCAAAGTTCAATAAATTTACCCTAAAGAAAAATAATGACATAAAATACAAAATATTCAAGGTAATGACTATCTCTCCCTCTTAACTTATGGGCTGGTATAGTCCATAACCTCTTAATAGACCGTATCAGTTACCCAAACACATCGACGTCTATGTGAAACAGCTCTTCATGCAGGACATTACCAGAGATTTTGGAGGACTTTCTGCTAAGTGTCGACATGTGGCTGCAGCGTGATACGGCTTCATTGCATATTGTTTGGTCGTCGAGGCTGGTGCAGTAGCTAGAGCATTTGCCTCCCACCTAGACGATCCGGGTTCGATTCCCATCGGGGTCGGTCCCCGTATTTTCGCACGTGGGAGTCGTGTCAGGCGATGCCGCTGGTCGGCTCAGACTCTTTTTTGGGTGGCTGGCGAAGGGGGGAGGGGGGAGGAATTAGCTTTCATGTCTCGTAGACAGCGAATTCTCATTAGAGACGGTTACATACAACTTAAGGGCTTGTTCCTTAGTTTTGTAGTGATTTCGAAAATATTTCTTGGTTGCTACCTAATACTCGTATCAAAACTTTGCTCCACAATTTTGATACTAATATATCATAATTTGTAGCAATGCATTGAATGGTATTTTAGGTTTCGTCACCCAAAGTACCACGTTGTTTGTCGTGAAAGTAAGCTAAAATAAAGTGAAATATTTTTTTGCTGACTAATGGTAAATTATTTTTAAAACGCATCAACAGTATTGTGCATCGTGTGACTGCACATTATCTCAAATTTTTTCAAAGCTTTTGGTTAAAAAAATTTATAAGTTATTGGAACCAGTCTTAAAAAAAAAACTAAGTAACAAGCCGTTAACTGTACACAAGAACACGAAGTAGGAAAGAAGTCGGTCGTGGCCAATATTAAGGAACCATTCCAGAGATTTCGGGAAGCCATGGAAAACAGAAATTACGATGGCCTGAGCAGAAAATCGAACCCGGATCGTTTCGGATGCAAGTCAAATTTGTCGCCGTTGCACCATATCGCTTGGTGCTCAGGCTGCTCGTAGGGAGTTCAACGAGCCAAGTATTCCCAGAGTGGTGGATACACAGGGAAAAAGAAGTCATGTGACCACCTTACTGGTTTCTGTCCCAGAACTACTCTGAAAAACTGTGATTTTAAACAAATCTATTTTAAACCATCTCTTTTGAGAAAGCCTACATAACCAGTTTACGAAAAAAATTATATATATATACAGTACTGTCCATTTTTTTATGGTAACGCCTCTAGAAATTTGTCCTTTTTATCACACTTTATATATTATTTTTTTAATTATCGAATATGGTACTTTATATACTGATTTCTTATCATTTGTAATGGAAAATATTCGAAAAGCACTACCTTAAAAGGTAATTTACTGATTATCGCGAATGATTACAACGTAAAGCCAACATGGTCTAAATTTTATGTTTTATTGTTTAGTAGAGACAGAGATTTTAGTCTGCACTTAAAATCGAGGTCTTATGCGAGTGACATTAGTATGAAGCAGCGCCGGAATAAAAGAGTGGGGGAAATAGAGAACCCCGAGAAAACCCGCCGACCAATGGCACCGTCACGATTCCCGCATGCGGAAATCCGGCGACCAACCCCACCGGGAATCGTACCCGGACTGCCTTGGTGGTAAGCGAATGGTGTGACCACTCAGCTACCGCGGACCCTTTGTTGTTTAGTAAAATTCTAAATAATGAATAGTTTTTTTTTCTGTTTGTACGCGATACATTGCCACATTTGTAAGAAATAACGGTCATGTGAGCATTGAACTAAATCTGATGGTTCCAACGTTATCAATTCATGATGCACCCATGAATTATTAATAGAAGTTTGTGAAACCTTTATACGTTCACTAGAGCGGCAGCTGGAAACAGGTTAAGGTAAGCCGCAAGGTTAGGCTTGCGACACTAAGCTAGTTTCAACACTAATCATAGAGCAGACAGTTACGTGAAATATACTGTGACTTCGTATTCTAGCTGCGCTTTTCTATATGATAATACGTGATATTGGAGCAATTTTACATGAAGAACATACTTGCAAAACTCGTACAAATTGCCGATCTCGCGCTAAATCTCTTATGAGAAGTTTTCGAGCAAGATGGGTCTCGTAAGAGCCCGGGAGATGAAACACATTTTTTTTGTGTAAGAGCTTGCAAGTTTCACGTGAATAAAAAGATTAGATTGGTGATTCAAGGCACTGCGTGTGTTTATACATTTATGTATGTATGTATATATATATATATATATACACACACACTAGCTGCCCCGACAAACGTTGTTTTGTCACATAAATAACTTATTGTAAGTGTGTAAGGATGTGGTATATAAGTGGAAGAGGTCTAATAATAAAGAAATTAATAAATAATAATAATAATAGAGCAGCGACACCTGGTGGGGATAGACTGGTATCAGCTCGTGGGGATAACTGATCAATTATCACTTACACAGTTATCGACCGGGTCCTAAAATTGTTAAATTAAAAATATTTACTAAACAATAGCACTTAGGAGTATAAAAAATAGATAAAAACCTATTCGCAGACCTACCGAATGTATATACAAAATTTCATTGAAATCGGTTAAGCCGTTTCGGAGGAGTATGGAAACAAACACTGTGACACGAGAATTTTATATGTATGTATGTATGTATATATATATATTATATATATATATATATAGAGAGAGAGAGAGAGAGAGAGAGAAAGTCCATGTAAATAGTAAATCATGTTTCAATTCAGCGAAGAGGAGTACATACCCATAGCAGCCATAAACATCTAACTGGATAAAAGGAAACAAACATTCCACACGGAATCACGAAAACTTTAATAAGCAATTACATTTCGAATGTTCTTACTTGATTTAAAACATTACGCGTAATTTTTCCTAACGTTATGGTTGTTACATATCAGCAAGTTCCATTAGCCTGTAACCTCCTAGGCCAGAACTTGCTGCATATTATCTGTGTGAACATTTTTCGAACTGCTATTTTTTGATGATTTGCATGAGAATTTATTTTGAAAGTCTGAAAGAAATTTTAATCTTACCTTGTGTAAGTTTTGCTTTGAAACCACGGTGGTAGTACCGGTTGACTAGTAGAGATTGAGTATTTCAGACAAGCAGAAGTTGAATATAAAATGTTTCAGTTGTTGTACTGGTCTATTCGATCAGTTCATTGACTTGCATAATATGCTTTGCATATTGACAACACTGACGTACCTGATATTACTCTTTGAAAATACTTCAAAGACAGATGTTATAACCATTGTCAGGTACCTGTTCCACTTACCCACCTACTACGATGTCGTATTTAAGTAACTGTGTAAATTTAAAGTCGATTTTCAGGGAATCATTGCAAACGGCTTTGCGGCTAAATTTATAAATTCATTTTTTACTTATTTGCTTATAAGCTATCCGCTCACAAAATTAAGATACCCCATTCTTAAGGACCTCGCCCACCACGCGCTTAAAATGCGTTGCAGCGCGTTCGTAAATATTTTTTCTCAGAAACTATTCAACATATGCCCAATGTGTCTATGTCTATGTACGAAAATAAAATGTACTCCAAACGATGACTGAAGGGTTGTTTTAAAGCATCACGTCAATTAGAAAAATAATTTCGGAACTTCTAAAAAAATACTTACGGGATTCGTATGGATACTCTAGGAGCGTGCTATTGACTTTGCTTAAAACTTTCCACTAAAAAAATAAGAGGTCACCACTGAAAGTGTCAGTCAGGCGAGTTATCTACGATACCACTGCACGCCGTTTCAGTGTCTTGCGGTAGAGGTGATGCCGCACCAGATAAGCCGGTCAACAACGCCCTTGGCGCCTTGTCTCTCTCTCTCACAAACACACGGCCAGTAGGCGGGCACCTTAATAATCCTGCATAGGCGCTTGGAAGATAAGACCGTTGATTTCGGAAGACGTAATTAGTAGCCGTCAAAAATTAGTTAACAAAGTCTGTTTTCTTTAAGCTGTGTGGAACTTCCGGTAACTATACGATAAAGATAATTGCTATAAAGTTTTTATTCAAGATGCCCTTTACATATTTAGGATAGCATATCGTATTTCTCACAAAATTAATCTGCGTTTTTTATGCCGAAAATCATATATTAAAAAAAAAAAGTTGAAATACAAAAAAAAAATACATGACAGTTGGTGACTACAATCAAATAAAAATACACACAATCCATGTCTGGCTTGAAGACATTATCCAATGAATGTGGTACATAAAACAGTATATTTGATCACATGTAAACTTTTTTCTTGTTGAGGTGTTTGATCTAAATTTCAGGCGGACGGTGCGTCGACGCACGCCGTATCTGGAGGAATGACACGTGGTTATTTGTTTCAAGGTAAGCAGGTGCTTGTTCGGTATTGTACGGTCTGGATGCGCGCAGCGGGAACTTCTGACAACCGTGCAGCCGGGTCAAGCAGAACGTATTGCAGCCAGATGTAAGTCGGTAGTTTGATTTTAACGTTCCGTCTGGCTCGAAATATTAAGTTCGTCCGAGACCAGAGGTGCCTGAGCGTTAAAGTGTGATTCAGGCACACGATTCGAATAAATAATGTACCTCTAGCCGCAAGGCAATAAACTGGGCATGCAGAATTTTTTGTAGATTCAATTTCCAATAAATAATTACACAGAAAATTGAATTCTGCGTGTCTATCTGGTATATAAAATGTCCTGCAGGTTAATTTCCTGCTCGGAAACAAAAAATTAAAAAATTCAAATAGTGTTTCTTGTGAAGGTTTAGTTAAGGTATCAACCATGTTGTGTCTTTCTCGCCATCCTCTTATTCTGCAAAAACTGCAATCTATGATGACATAAATAGGTTGCTAAAATATGGAACCTACACCTTGAAATGATCCAGGAAGCTCGAAACACGAGTATATTTTTTTTATCCTTAGACGGATTTAATAGTTACAGTGAAAATTGTGTTTAATCCTATCTACACACAAGTCGTGTATGTATTGAGCGAAGCTCCCTCATCCTAAAACATATACGCAAACGTGACGGTTAACAACTACGGCCGAAGTGGGTAAACAAGTTATACCGAATACGAACATGGGAATAGGTGGTTATATTGTTCTTCCTGTTGCATTATCCATCTCTGTGAGAGGGGACTTAAATAGTATGCTCATTGTTTCTACTTAAGTCGGTTCAGAGTCTCATATTCTCATCAGGTATTCCCTCAACCACACTACAATGTTTGTAGACCGATCTCTATAACTGTCTGTCTACGACCGAGTTAAGAAAATGATCCAGGTTTCAGCAACCAAACTTATGATACAGAGTACAGATTATTTATATTATTTTTTTTTTATTTAGAATAAGAAGCTTCTTCACGTATGTGTACATTTAACTGACGTGCGCAGTGATATAAAAATTTATCATACGTGTCCTGCAGAAATCTGAGCC
This sequence comes from Medauroidea extradentata, assembly GCA_003012365.1. Lineage (NCBI taxonomy): Eukaryota > Metazoa > Arthropoda > Insecta > Phasmatodea > Phasmatidae > Medauroidea > Medauroidea extradentata. The sequence continues at coordinate 158,450 of PNEQ01000867.1, forward strand.
AATTACAAGCTTGCAAATAACCAGGAATAGAGTAAGTAACTCCCATTTTAATTCAGCAGCCAATGCACACTTATGACAAAGCAAGGGCCAGCGATATTTTCCTGTCAGCGTCTAGTGTAAGTAGGGTTACCAGGGGACTGAGGTTAAAAAAAGTGGATATTTAATCAAGAAAGACAATTAAATTTTATCTAGAACGTAAAGTAATAATACTTACTGGATGAATACGCAAAGTGACGTACGGTATTTAATAACATTTCAGTGTTATTAATAACCGCACAATAATATCGCGAGAATGTTAATTAAAGGTGTTGGTGTGTGTGAGGCACGGCGCCAAGGGCAATGTTGACCGGCTCATCTGGTGCTGTACCGCCTCTACCTCAAGTCACTGAAACGGCTTGACTGACACTTTGACGGGTAACCCCATTTTTTTATTGGTGAAAAGTTTTAAGCGAAGTAAAATGCATATTTTTGGAGTAGTTTCACACGAATCTCGTGAGTAGTTTGCAAAAGGTGTTTTTAGCAATTTTAAGGGCTCCGAAATTATTTTTCTAATTGGCGTGATGCTTTGAAACTACATTTTCGTCATCGTTTGAAGTGTATTATATTTTCTTACATTGGCACAATGAGCATATGTGGAACAGTTTCATAAAACAAAACGTATTTACGAGCCGGCGCGTGGTAGACGGCGAGCTTGAAAAGTCTAGTAAACTGAACATATTGATCACAGTATATACAGACACTTTCATTGAAACATTTTTCCACACTCAACCAACAAATATATATGTCTATGTAAGTATTAAACATTCAGTAACTTACTAGCCCTGGGTAGAGTTCGCGGCAGACTAGTGGTTAGACCACTCGCCTCCTACAATAGCGATCCGGGCTCGATCTTCGGTGGCGCTGGTGCCGTATGTGAGAAACCTGGCGGACGTTACCTCTTGCCGGAGGGTTTTCTCGGGGTACTCCCGTCTCCCCCGCCCTTGCATTCCGTCACTGCTCCTTTATAGAACCTCGTTTCGTGTCATCCTTCATTAAGGTAATGATCACCGGTTTATTCTGTTTTCGCGATAAAATGTTTTTTTTTATCTTAAACGAGAGCATATATATCTTAAATCCGTATGGCAGTTTTGTTTAAAATGTTATTTGCCGGGTGGATAATTTTTTTCAAGGCAAAAATTATACGGTTTCAACAAATAAGGCAGTTAATAATAATGACGTTACTTCCACAATCAGATAAAACTTTGAAAAAAAATTAGCCAACATGGTTAATTCCACTTTAAAAAAAAAAACCGCCACACAAATATTTGAGATATATGCCCTCGTTTAGGCGTAACAAATAATTATCTCGAAAACAGTTAAACCGAGTGAGCATGGTCTTAATCTATGGCCTTCCAAGACGGGGGTTGGCAATGGGTGATAACCCCGTTATGTTATTAGGCTCATGGTGATATAAACTGTGCAAGGAGGATCCTTGTATAGGTGGTTCGGTATAAAGTAGTACTCTTGAAACTCTAATTACTATTTTTCCCCGGGCTATAAATAGTTTCCTGCCACAAACAAATATTACTAACTATGGGTTGTTTAGGATGAACTGCGGCCGGGTCTCAAATAAAGAGTGTATACACTCACTGCACTCTCTCACTCCCGCCCACCCTGGTTCACTCTTCAATCAAATTGAGACAGCCACCTTCGAGCCACGGCAACCAAGAGTGAGAAAAGGAAAGCTGGGAAAATTAATGAGTGCAGAAAACTAACAGATGATGTTTTCCAGTTCCAGTTTTAGGCTATGATTTGAATGTGAGTGAGAACAAAGATATCTTCCCGCAGAGTGGGCGAGAGGGTGCAGCGAGGGAGCATAGTCGCTCACTCTCCCTTTCGCCCACTCTCCCTCGAATTTGGGACAGCAGAGAGTACACTCTGTGACGTCGAGAGGGTGCGAGAGAGTGCTCTCTGGGCTATTTGAGACACAACCTGAGCATTGTCTACAATATTCTGTGAGCTCTTACGCCTACATCTCAACTATTTTATATATAAAAACTTCCATGTGACTAAAACTAGTATAAAAATTTCACAACTATGTACAATTTTCTTATATATCTTCAATAAATACATTGTTCGGTTATTATAAGATTTGGGAAGTTCTTACTTTAAGAAGCTGCGTCACCTCTGTTGCCAATAATATTGATTTCGTTTAATAAAGGAACGATGTGACGAAAAACCTGCAACGTTTCTTTACAGAAACATAATACTTTACTATTAGGAGCGTATTTTTTGATGAAATCGGTGCTGGGAGTCATTTAGTGTTTATTATTTGGTGAGAGTTTTATTTTAAAATTTAATTAGCTCAATTAATTCATAGTTACGGTTTAGTTTTTCGAATACAATATATTTAATGAAAGGCAAAGTATTTAGCTACGTCCCTATTGAAATATTTTCAGTTATTTCTAACCATAGTTTTATTCAGAAAGGAATTAAGAAAAATTCATCATAGTATATGACACGGGCTATAAAAGTCATATTGTGTAGATTGTAACATACTCAAAAGTCAATGTCTGATGTCAAAAGAACTAATATTTAAAAAAAAATATTATATTAAAGATGTCCTTGTAAAGTGCTCACTTTATTACGAAGTACCTAAGCAGCGCAGAGTCCTCTCAGTATCATCACGGCGCCGCGGTGGCCGAGAGGTCAGACCTATCGCCTCCCACCACGGTGATCCGGATTCGATTCCCGGTGGGGTTGGTCCCCGGATTTTTGCATGTGGGAATCGTGCCATACGATGCCGCTGGTCGGCGGGTATTCTCGGGGATCTCCCGTTTGCCCCGCCCATTTATTCCGGTGCCGCTCCATACTCACATCATGTCACCCCTCACCAGCGCTAAAGACCTCGATGTTAAGCGCTGACCAAAATCTTTCTCTCTCTCTCAGTATGATCGTGAGTAAATAAACAGAGAGTGGTGTGTACTCACGGCGGTAGGACGTGGTGTGCATCAAGTATGTCCGCGGCAAGAAGTACAACGCGCGTACAGCCATGGCACTGAAGCGCAGGAAGTACACGAGGTCCGGCAACAGCCAGGCGACGCCCAGGACGACGCCAACTGCCAACCACCAGCCCGCCATCGTCCGCCGGACACGACTGCCACAGCAGTCCGGTAGCGTCAAGGTCTTCGACAACCTCGCTGGCTGATTGCCCCTTCCTACTTCTTCTATTCGTTTACCTCCGCTGCCAATTACTGCCTCCAGCTGGGATTATCTCAAACCTTCTGGACCACAAGCATCATAGAGGGGGGAAATTACATGGGACAACGACCCGACCGTGGTTCAAGGGGTCTGCCACTCCATTATGTTCCGTATAGTAACGTCAGATCACAGACTAAATCGTAATACATAGAGACAGGAATTTCGCGAAAAGATTTTTGCAGCACTTTGTGGTCAGTGACTTACGTGCACACCTGCAGCTCTGCTATGTGGTCAGTGATTGGATGCCGTAACACCCAGCGTGTGGAGTTTAAACCCGAAAATCACAGACGTGATGTGGGGCATTTATCCATGTACTGATTGACACAGTCAAATGAATAACGACTATGCACAAAAACACTCTGCCAATAATCATGAAGTTGGGCTGCAGGTGTGCACGTAAGGCACTGAAACAAAGTGTGGCAAAAATCTTTTCACCAAAAATTCCCGTCCCTGGTTATACAGAAGTGAAACGACGTGGCGGCTCGTTTGATGAGAGCGAAATTCGCCGATTATTAGCTGTTGGTACCAGTCCCTTGTCAGTTGGGCTCCTACATTTTTCAGTAAGTTTCCTATGGATCTGGCTGTCGGTTAGAAGGGTAGCTGATTGGTAGTGGGGGTTTCCGCCATCTTGCTGGCCAGGGAAGCCATTTTGCTGGCGTGTGTGACTAAGTTCGCAGTTCTACCGGTTATTTCACTTCTGTATTCCTAAACATTCTATTATGAGCTAGAGTCGCCGTTTGTTCAACACTAGCACACTCTTAACCTCTGCAGCAACAAATTGCTTTACGTAATTGTTGCATAGGACGAATTTTAGGACTAGAACAACCAGTTTGTGATGGAACGTTTTTCGCACCATTTTATTTCGTTACCTTGTATGCACATCTGCAGCTGTGCTTCATGGTCTGCGGCTGGACGTCACCTCTCTCTTGTCTTGGGGTTACACGGGTAAATATCAGACCTACTGTGTCACAGTAACCTTCTCCTGATTGGTGCAGTCCAATGACAGACGTGTCTGACCAACCACATGCTGCCAATAACGACGAAGCAGGGCATTGAAACAAAATTGTGTCAAAATCTTTTAGAGGCAAACTCATGGCTCTGTTTATGACTGGGACTGTACTTTTGTATGTGTATTGATAGAGCCACTGATTTTTGCCGAAGATAATTTTCCAACTGTTTGTTTCAATGGTTTTACCTGCACGTCTGAAGATCTATGCTTCGTGTTCTGTGATCTGACTTTTAAACTTCAAGAGACCTTGGTGTTCTATTCGTTAATAACCGACATGTGGTGTCTCCTTGTTCTAATTGGCACAGACAGAGAGTAACGCCTTTACGCGAAGACAAGCTGCCAATAAGCATGAAGCAGAACAGTAAATGTGTACACGAGGCACAGTTGATGTAAAAATGTTTCCACCAATATCAGTGACAATGTATTGCCGTAGTTGCCTCTAGTAGATCACGGTCTTCGATGTGTGTAACCCTGCAGATAACGGTCACATTACAGGAGCTTTCCGAGCTCTTTCTTTCCGTCCTACACACCGTCCAATCAGGAAAAGCAATACCCGTAAAGAAGTGCGAAACTCTTCCAGGGTTGCTACATCGAATATGACGGCCCTTTTCAATAGACGGCTGTAGTATTGCTCACTTGAACCTTGGAAGCAATTATATCGTCCGTATATTTTTACCAATAGAATAACTACACTGTACCATTGGCAAATGGAATCTACAATATAGTTTGCAACCTCTTTACTGGGCATTTTTTAAATATAACTAAAAAAACTTACGTGTTCTTTGAATGCTAGTGGCAATGGGAGGTATGACAAACTGAATTGCTGTGCTAGATATACGTTATTGCTAACGACTGTTGATTGGTCGCAGAAAACCACGACGAAGCACATTTTCTCTTTATGTAACTGTGCGTTTTCTGCGACTAAGCGATCTTCGCTTGCAATGGCGTGTATCCAACAAAACACTTCAATTTGTCAACTCAGACCTTAAACGTTCTTTCCTTGCGATGCCCTCTGTAGTAGACAGTTCAGATGAACCGTTTTTGTTCAGCTTGGATTATTCTAACATACTTTGAAGATTTTGCTCCCGATTACTATTTTTTTTCACTATGTCACGATAGAACGCATGCTTTCTAGAACTTAACTTGTTGGATTTCCGCAGTGACATATTTTTTTTATTCATCTTCGACGTTTGTCAATCACTCAACCCAAGTTAGAGACTAGATAAGTGATTCAGGGCACCAACGAAATGTTCACTGGAGGCGATAAATTCCTGCGTAAATTGTTCTGTGTTTATCTCATCGCGTACGAACAGCTATTTTTTGCTGAGGTCGTATTCATCTTCAGATTTTATAATGCCAGGTTAGTTCTATCCTTTAAGAGCGTTCTGCACTTAAAAAGTCGTAATTTCATAACTGTACCAAACACTTCCCAATTGTTACACAATGCGTTCATAGTAATTTACCACAAGCAACGTAAGTAAAATATTTTTAGATTCCATAGTGTTCGTACAACCGCATGTAAAGTAGCTGTTTGACTATTTCCGCAACTTACCCAAAGTAGTAACTATTCAAACTATATAAATGAAATAATTTTGATTGAAAGTAAATGTATTAAAATACAGAATTAAATTTTTGTTATTTCACGTTAAAATGATTTTTTTTTAAACTACAGATACTCAAAGATATGCAAAAATGTATGGTATATTCAAGATTTTTAGATACAAACAATTTTTTCGTGAATTTACACGGGTGTCATTCTGTAACTTAATACACTTACACTCACTCTAAATTATTACATTCGTATCAATTGAATAGTTTTTACTTTGGGTAAGTAGTGAAAAAAAATCTCTTTGTGATATGTGCTCGTACGAAAACATTGAAAACGAAAAGTATTTAATTTCTGAGAAACAACTATTAGTTCTCTTAATGAAGGAGTATGTGCGCACTCTTTGACGAGGCGTGATAAGGTAAAAATAAATATTTTGTGGTTTGGTTACCATCTGCATACATTCAAACTCTATCTCATGTACTGCACATTATTTGAATCTAAGTTATGAAACAAAATGATCTTAAATAAAACTTCCAGAAAAATTTAATTTAAAATGGTGACGCTTGCGTTACCTTATGAACTGTTTGCCGAATTCACATTATTACATGAAGCTGCCTTTTAAGAAAATCACAAAATGTGCTACTCTCAGAAGTCGATATTATTTAAATGACAGAATAAAGGAAACATGTTTTTATTACCTTACTTTGTCATCCGTGTGTTTGTTCGGTGAACATTGTTACAATGTAGTGCTGAATCAATATATTTATGTAGGGCTTTTAACACGCTTTATTGTCTGTCTGTTCGGTACAAATGAAGTAATCGATTTTAAACCAACACCCCAGATGAACTAGAGGCTAGAAACTTGAAACATACCTCAGAACTGATTCCCAAATTTCGCACATACTAGACAATAAATAAAAAATTATATTTAAATAAAAAAGTTTTAATGTAACGTGTTTTATAACGGACAGAAATGTATAAAACAATTTATATTATGGAATTGCTGCAAGACCCACAACGAAAAAAAGTGGGCCATAGATTAAAGCAAGGAGTGTAAAAAGTAGTTGTAGAGATAACTCACAACAACAGTTCGTATGATTTTCAGAGCAGTAAGATATTGTTTGTGACTTAGATGAGCTAGTATAGCATAAATTATATATTGCATACGCCCCAGTGATATTTTTGTTTAAAATCTTACAAGAATTTCCATAGGAGACATAACTCTATACTTTTTCAGTCCGCTTTAAAACATGTTACATTATCTATTTGCTTAAATATTTTTTTCTGATTTTCAGTCTTGTATGAGTGAATATTTTTTTTCTCTGCTCATTGAAATTACCACGTTTCGAAATATATCTAACATTCTTGTAATAATTACTCAAACAGTACATAATATTATCAGATGTTGGAAGTTAAATGAGAACTATTAGAGTCTTAATACAGCTGGGAAGTAAATAATATAATCACATTATATTAAATCTAGTAGAGTCCAACATGTATTAATATAATAATATTTTCGTCCAAAAAAACATATTTGCTATATACAATGTATTTTCCAATCACAATTTCATAGAAAAATATATATAGTTTTTTAATAAATGAGTCATAATAACATTAACTCGCCATGAAAAATTATAATTTACAGTATATATATTTTTTTTTTCAAAAATTACTTAAGTAAGGTATGTTTCCGTAATTCCAACAATTATGTAGAAGATAATGAAAAATATTTCCACAAAAGTGTGATAAAATATTTTTGAATCAGAACCTTGACATTATATTTTTTACTGCAAGATATTTTATTTTTGTGGGCGAGTTAGTTTTACTTTACGTAATATTCAAAATACAGTAAAATTATTACTTTTATTTTTCACTATGCGAAATATTTGGGATGTTGAAATTTTAATAAAGTAACACATAATCAGGAACAATGTTTTCAAGTTCAAATATAAAATAACGCATAGCTTTTACTGCCTAGACGAAACATGAACGAAACTACGTCCCTGCATATATGTAAAATCTGCGAAGTTTTCCTTGTGGGAATTTAAGACGTTTACCGGAAAAATTTGTCAAGTTACCCCCCTTTCGTCCCTAATTTAACCGAGGCACGAGTCAACGCTCGTAGGTCGTGAAACGACTAATGGATAATACAGCCCCAAGGTTGTAAAGCTACGCTGTGAGAAGTATTTTTCTTCTTGATTACAGCAATAACAACTCTTTCTTCTATTACAGGTGTACACATCACATTCCTGAAATGCATGCAAGCATTTCGCAGAAATTATGCTTGGCTGCTTCTAACCTTAGTTATTTATTCGAAGATATCTTGGTACTTACAAGAAAAGGAAGTAAGACGTACGCCACTCTCGAGGTTAAGAGAAGTCCTCGGGTGATGTTTTTTTTTTTTTTTTTTTTTATCTTTTGGAACAGATAATAAGGCAAGTTATATGGGCAAGATGGTGTGCACGTCAAGTATAATACTGCCTTTATGCGCGGAGAAAAACGCGCAGTGTTGTCAAGTACTGATTTTACAGAAAATTTAAGCGATGTAACTGTGAGTTTACTGTCAAAAATATTTCGTAAAGTCACAAAAATGTTTCTGTGTTATGTCAGTCCGAAAAACAGGTGTCAGCCTCTTTTGAGTGCCTCAGAAACACATATCTGGTTTACGTGTTTTCTATATAGTAACAAAGAAGCATAGCTTAAAATACGTTTTATTTTATGTAGAAAACCAGTTTAGCAAATTCGCGTAAAAAAAGCTACAACATCGTTAATTCTCCGGTCGAAGACTTCTTTAATGATTTTCCTGAACGTTAGGATACATAGGCTGTATATGTTAAACTAAGCAGTTTTGTTACACTGTAAAAATCTTCCTAAAATGTTTAGGAAGCAATTAACGTAAACACAATATGGAACAGTCACCATTCTTCCGCCTTGTAAATATGCAAACATTTACACTTGTTACAATACAAGTCTGGTAACTTCAGCATACATTTGACTGTTTTATAAAAAGTTTCATAAAAGTGCTACCATGGATGTGTGGGAAACTATTCTACCGTACATATTTTCTTAGCGCTCCGATACGCAAGTGTGGCAGATTTACAAACTGTTTTTAGAGTGTAACCTCGTCAACACAAAGAATAAAAAATGTGTTCTATGACGCCCTAAGACATTAACTTATACGCATGGTGAAATCGATACACTCTGTTTATTACTTATACTAGACTTTATTTACATGGACAGGTTTTGTCCACTTTATCGTTAATAGTAAGGTACCTAAAAATTTCGCGTTTCATTTTGAGTACAAGTTAAAAATAAAAACCGCTGTAAGTTTGTGTAATTTTCGAAATTTTCCCTCTCCATATCTGGTACTTCTGGACGGGCTGAGCCAATTAATATATAAGCTACGAACTGCAGGCTCAATAATGTGGTACCGCTGTGTCAGAAATCAGCCAGTGAGCAGCTATTGTGGGTCTGAGTGCACAGATATTCTAGGAGGTTAGCTACCTGTTCAGAGAAACCGGAAAATTTTCCAGTTTCTGTTCGCATTAGGGACGTTAACGGGCAAAAGTAGAACACCGGAACAAACACACAAAATTACTTGCATTATGTAGCTCGTAGTTGATTGTCGAATTCTTCAGAATTATTTTGTTGCAGTAAAGGTCACTGGAAGAGCTAAAGTATATCTATTAATCTCTAGAACCGAAGAATTTTGCACCAACTTGTTTCAGTGTCTTATGTACACATCTTTAGCTGTCCTTCATGGTAATTGGGTGCAATTATTAGTGCAGAGGCGTAGCGCATTTGACTGTGTTAATGAGAAAAAGTCTACAGCGACACCACACGGCTGTGATTTGCAGGCAGAACTCCAAGATTCTTGAGAGTTAAAAACATAAACATCCAATCCCTAGAGACATGCAAAATTCGCATTGTCATTTGGTAACAGACTGAACTTCACTTTCCTATACAAAACAGAACATAATCTGCGATTCAATTTGCCACGATTTTTTATGTGCTGACATTTACGTGTGTTACGTCTTTACAGAGATTGGCCTCTCTACCGCGTAAGCATTCTCCGCGGCACGTCACGACAATATCGGCCAGCGGGAGACGTCGAACAAGCCTACAGTCACTTGGAATCTAGTCAGTTGTCAGGAAATAACGCGAACTTTGTATGTCTCTACCAGTAACTGGTAACGAAGAAAGATCTGCAGATTTGCATGCAACGCTCTGAAACAAGTTGTTGTATGACTGTTTTCCCCAAAAATCAAAAGCTTTAGTAATATCTCTCTGCGCTTGAAGACTGAGGGTCGAAACTACAGACCTCTTTCGAATGACAACCAACTGGTCACCAATGCTTCCTCTATGGGGATAGCAGTTGGTTGTCATTCGAAAGCCGTTTATAGATACGGCCCTGAATTTCTGACCTTCGCAGTCAAGGACGAAGGAACCGCGGTGGCACACTGGTCAAACCACTCACCTCCAACTACTGATATCAGGGTTCGATGCACTAATGGGTTTCCCTTTACCGAATATTTTTCTCTGATGCTTCCGTTTCCCCAGTCCCTGCATTCCGCTACTGCTCATTACTAACCTCACATGCTCCTTAACAGCAATAAAGCTCACGGCCGTTTTCTCTTACTCTAAAAGCCATTTATACCCAACCAATTATAAAAACTGATCCATCACCGTAAGTAAAACCTTATACCAACGATTAGATTTTAGCGTAATTAAGTACAAATGTGTGTACGGAATGACAAAAAGAAACATTCTGTTCAATTAAGTCTGAATACAGTGCCTTACAAAAACTCATGCTGGTCCTTTCATTAGTATTCCACTGCTGCAGTCATTACTTTGATCAAAACACGCTGAATAGTAATATCGGACCACTCAATGTTAATCACAATAGCAAGAGTAAGAAAAAATGGAAAAATTACCTAGGGGTGTGTGTAACAATTACATAATCTTGTAATCATATTTTTTTATTAATTAATCTAAATGTATTTTAACATTCATACGATACTATTTACATGCTTAACTTATTGATATTTTTATTTTTGCTGTAATTCGGGTTCTGGAAACGAATATCTCTATAGAGAAATCCAACTTTCACTCCTCCCTCCACAATGTTACACTAGTCACGTTAACATTGTAATCAGTCAAATGTAGTGTGTAGTTATCTGTGTGCTTGGGGTGACAACAGAATCTTTTATTCAGGCAAAAATGCAGAAATTGTATTTGTTTGATATCATGACCTAGAAGGGAGAAATTTTACAGCAGACAGATACACTCCAATATGTAGTGTAGAGAACATTGCAGTCTAGTTGGCAGTTCTGTTCCCTCTCAGCCATTGTTCCACAGCTAACCCACTCTCATCTATGTATGCCCTTCGTGTAGGAACAACTGTCTCAAACGTCTTTGGAATTTACTGCATGTCGTTTTTTCTACGTACTAAGAACTGCCGTACGTGAGAAAAAATTCAATGACCGCAGTTCCTCGGCGACGAGTTATGAGAAGTTAAGTCTAAAATGTATTTTCAGTAAGTCCGTAAAGTTGATACGAGGAGAGCTACGGTTTGTCGACGGTCAAACGGAAGCGCACTCAAGAGATTTCTGGTGACCTCAGCAGGAGTCACGCTGCAGCGATACCAGTTCTGCACTCTGCCAGCAGTTTTCTGTAGTAACTGTGCACCACCAGCAGGAAGTAAGCTCGCAGTGCTGCAACACAATACAGTATAACTTTTCTATTGCTTAACAATTTATTATAGTATATAGCACGGCCGTAGAAGAACATGTCTGGACACTCGCCTGGAAACTTGACCCCCTTGTTGTTTGGCTGTAGTTCACCAAGTTACCGACAATATTGTGTTTTATTGGCGCTGATGTTACGGCGGTCAGACTAAACTCCACCCACTTCCTTTCCACTAAGATAAACAATTTATCAAAACGTAATTTTATCAATTTATTAAATACTTCCTTCGCTCACAAATTTAAGAAAAGGCTCCAGCAATCTTTATTTACTTTATAAATTTAACACTGGAAAAATGTGGTCGGAGTTTGAGTCCGACCGCCCTAACTGAAGCGCCAATAAAATACGACATTCTCGGTAACTTGACGAACTATAGCCAAACAACAAGGAGGTCAGCAAAATACATTGTTAGATAGGCGAGTGTCCAGACCTGTTCTTCTACGACTGTGGTTTATAGTCACTCTCGCACAGTCTCGATGTCGGGTCACAGCAATTTCGCTATGTGAATACAGCATTGCTTTGCTATCATGATTTTACATTAATTAAGTCATAAATGGCACAGTATTTAATTGAACCGAAACTTTTGAAAATTATCAACTTTTTTAAAATATACCGTTAGCTAATCACTTGTAGTTCCACTTTATTTCAGGGACTTATGTTTCATCTATTAAGGTAGAACTGGTTCTTGATTATTGTCGGCGTGTCTGTTTAGACACGTGTCTCATTTGACTGTGCCAATGACAATAAGTAGAGACAGGAAAAATTCGCTGGTTCACTGACATGTAGGCTAGCCTGCAAGAATATATGTGAACTGAAGTAGACAGCTGATGCTTATAAGCTGCTTACTGTTAAGGGCATGGCCCCGAGTTTCTTCGCATTTAACGACAATTATTTTTAAAAATGTAAATGGGAGCCAATATCGTAAAATCGCTTCGTAACTTTATTAAGACTGATTTGAACTGCATACCCTATTTTTGTCGAGTCAGAAGACTGAAAAATAGTTGGTAATTAGTTAATTAACGAAATTTCCTTTTAATTGATAAATTAGATTTACTCAACATACAGTTTGTCTCGAAAATTACATTGCATAGTAAAACCAACTTGCAACAAAGTTACGAAGCATTTTACGATATCGACTCTCGTGCGGATTTAAAAAAAAATTATTATCTCGAAAGCCGAGAAGCACGGGCCCAAGCCCTTAAAGTGATATAGGTATGTATTAGTTACATTTTCATTATTGGTTCACAGAATTCCACGAGGTGTCAAATAAAACAATGGCCAATTGGTAGAGACTGGAAAATCTCGCGAATTCAACAACCTGTAGGCTAGAATCCATTGTACCACAGAATAATTAGGAATACAGAAGTGAAATAGCCGGTAGGCTAGCGAACTCAGTCTCACACGCCAGCAAAATGGCTTCCCTGGCCAGCAATATGGCGGAAACACCTGCCAATCAGCGTGAGGCAGCTGCTCTGATAACCGGCAGCCAGGCCAATAGGAAACCTGCAGTAACATGCAGGAGCCAAACATACACAGGGCTGGTATCAACAACATCGGGCAGCCAATAAACGGCGAGGTTCGCCCGTACCAAAGGAGCCGCCAATTCATTTCACGTCTGTATTACTATTTAGTCTGTGACTGTACTATGCATATTCAAGCCCCATCTATTCGTTCATTGTCTGCTGTTCCACTGAGGAGCAGCTAGTGGACAAATAGTCGGGGCTTGAGGTTGCTTAGTACAGTGGATTCTAGCCTGCAGGTCATTGAATTCGCGAAAATGTCCAGTTGCTACCAATTGGGAAAGTGACACAAACACATAGTTGTTGGCATTCTAGCTTGTGCTCAAAATGAAATCGTGAATTTTTCAGGTCTCTAATAATAAGGTATAGTGCCAACATTGTCATTGCCAGTGAAACACTAAGACAAGCGAGAGTTATAACCATCTAATCAATGACCGTGAAGCAAAGCGACAGATGTGCACACAAGGCGTTGAAACCAAATGCTGCAAAAATATATCGCCATAAACTCGTGACCCCACTATAGACAATCACTTCTGGTACGAAGCCTGATCATATAGAGAATCACATCCGACATTCACTTTTTCAGGAGAACAAAGGCGAAATATCTTTATGAACATGTAAACTACCACCGTAGCTGTCAGGGACACGGTACCTCAAATTACAAAAGGGGCAAGTGTAATAATTGCTGTTCTGATTTTAATCTTTAAGAACGTACGACACTGATCACCATCTTGGATAACAAAATTTTGCTTTTCATTTTCTTGAAATCCCACCGTAGTGTGTAACTTAATATAATTTTCGAACACATTCCAATATATTTACATTTTCGCTGTACACTTTTTGGGATAGTAGTGGGGGATATTACATACCTCATAATAATTGTACACTACGAGGCTGGATTTTAATAACGACGTTTAAAATAAAATTATTACCAGTCGTTCTCTATTGTCTCCTCACATTGATTTGCACATTCTCGCGTTTCCGGTAGTTTGTTTCAGAGGCAGAAGAAAATGTTGGGTTTGTTAAGGAAGCCATTATTTTTATTTATGATTAATTTCTTTGGACGTTTTACGTGCCATTTAACCGAACAAGGTGTTAATAAGGGCACGATCCACAGCAATTTTCGTCACCATGTTTATACTTTTATTTGTACTAGATATTTTTTTTCTTGTTTTAGACACAAAATGTGATTAAATTTTGCTCTTATGAATTTTTTTTAATTTCTCATAGTTTTCACGTAATGACTTGTTAAAGTCAAAATTTGCATGTTTCCGTTTTAGGGACTACACTTAAAACCAACTTACTTAACGAACTGAAAAAATTCACAGTGGATAAAGAGGCCGCAGGCCACAATTTCACGTACATAAAAACAAAGAATAAAAACTTTTTTTATCTGATTCAAAATCCTGAAATTTAAAATAAAACTAAAAATTCAATAACTTTTTTAAAATAAAAATATTTTAATTTTGTACTTTAACAAGCTTAACTTGTAGCATACAATATATTTTTCACTTGAATTTCTTCAGTTTGGTAAGTGAGTTGGTTTTAGTGTCGTTCTTAGAACGGAAACATGCACATTTTGACTTTAACGAGCCCTTACGCGAAAACAATGAGAAATAAAACATTTCATAAGAGCAAAATTTAATAACGTCTTGTGTCTGAAAATAAATATCTGGTACACATATAAAAATAAACACATGGTAATGAAAACTGCTCTAGACCGCGCCCTTAATGGAGGTACACGGTGGAAGGGAGAGGAGGTAGGAGGCAGCCAGGGCCTCTTTTAAGGAACAATCGCAGCATTCACCTGGAGAGATTAAGAAAAATCCGGGAAAGCCGAAATCAGGATGGCCGGAGTCCGGGATCGAACCCGGGTCCCCCCGAATGCGTGGCGAGTGTTTGACCACTGTTACAATATGCTCAGTATTACGTAGAGTGCAAGTGCATGTGTACGAGAGACGTACCGGCATCTGCTCCACCGACACTGAAGCTGATGAGCCACTCTTCTCCGAGCACAGCTGCCATGACCATGAAGAGCATCATGCACAGTAACGTGGCGATGAAACACATTACGTTCATCACCAGCCACAGCAGCAAGCAGCTCTTCTTCTCCTGTCACGAAACACACACATTTTAACTACAAGTACACTGATGTCGCCCTTGTCCTCGCCGAGGCAGTTTGCTACATCTGATATTAAGGTCTTGCTGTTCTGTTTTTACTATTGCTGCAATGCTTGTTTTTATAATCTTAATCGAGAGCATTTATCAAAAATCTTCTTGGCATATTTCTTTAAAATGGTTATTGCCAGAGACACTGGAAAATCGCGGGAATAGTTGAGTATTTACTAGGTTCCAACATACTGTATATAATACTGAATGTTTTGTATTTATATTGGCTATGGTTTATTTGAAGCGTTGTTTCTCTCTACAACAGGCTCAGTTAGAACTGTACAGCTTGAACACGCCGCGTGTGTGATTCGCCACAAAACGGTTCACACGTGTCACAATTAATATACTATAGTTTATTGGAGACCATGCTAAACATTTTCGCGATCTAGTTATTGCCGTGATTACTATTTTTTTTTTCAAGGGAAGAAATTTGACGGTTTCGACGATAAGACAATTTAGAAATAATTCTTTGGTTACATAATTAGTTAAAGCCGT
Source organism: Medauroidea extradentata (assembly GCA_003012365.1). NCBI lineage: Eukaryota > Metazoa > Arthropoda > Insecta > Phasmatodea > Phasmatidae > Medauroidea > Medauroidea extradentata. The sequence goes on from PNEQ01000867.1 coordinate 174,177, forward strand.
AGTATTTACCATATTGAAAAAAAAAAATAGCCAACATGTTGAAAAATTTAATAAATAAAACTGCCAAACAGATTTTTGATACATCTGCTGTCGCTTAGGCTTAAAAACGAAATATTTCGAACAGTTAAGCATGGCCTTAAGAGTCAAAGGGGGAGGTGGCAGACTTCTTGTACGGTCTAGTAAGCTACATTTTTTTAAAATTCAAAAATTAAAATTGTTGATGCCGGATGGTATTCGGTAGCAGAAGCCATGAATCGATGGAAAAATGTATGTAAGAGAGCTTTTCAATATAAAGTTCAAGAATTATAATAGCAATTTATAAACCCGATATTTAAAAATTTTTTTGCTTGATTTTAGGATTACTGTTCAGTGTCCATCCTTACTCGATCACATGAAAGAACAAGACACCTACCAACTTCGAGTAGAGAGTCTGTTTGATCATTTGGATGGAACGCTAGTAAAGCAAAAACAAGCAGTTCTGTGTCAAGGATAAAGACAGGAAAAATTCACGGGTTCACTGACCAGCAGTGTACTCAAGAAGACAACAGCTGTTCATTGGCTGATCACTGTCACACCATCGCCCCTGAAGATAATAGCTTCTTTGTTATTGGCAGACCGTATTCCAGAAGGTGCCAGATACGCAGGGACAGGAAGTTTTCGCGAAAAGATTTTTGCCCCATTTTGTTTCAGTGTCTTACGTGTACACCTGCAGCTCAACTTCATGACCATTGGCAGAGTGTTTTTATGCAGAGTAGTTAATCATTTGACTGTGCCAATCAGAACATGGATAACTACGACACAACACGTCTGTGATTTGCGGGTTTAACCTCAAGACGCTGGGTGTTAAGGCATCCAATCATTGACCACAAAGCTGACATGTAGGTGCGCACGTAAGGCACTAAAACACAGTGCTGCAAAAATCTTTTCGCGAAAACTACCGGGCCCTACCTATAACCATGAAGTACAGCTACAGATGTGCACATAAGGCATTGAAAAAAAAAGTGGGGCAAACCTCTTCCGGTTACTACAGGTATGTCGAGCACCAGTTGCGAAAATGACACAAACATACAGTTGTTTGAGCTCATAGCTTGTTATCAAAAGAAAACGCGATTTTTCCATGTCCTTGTCGATGAGCACGAGTGGGTAAATGCCACCCTGGTTAAGGTTAATTTTACTACTGGTAAGAAATACCAATGTTAAAAGTTTGTCGATGGGAAAATTTCTGCCGCTTGAGCGCTGGTATCGGTAATGGGTGCAACTTGACCAATCACAGAGCTTTCCCGAATTTTAAGTTACATGACGTTGATAATTTAAAACAAAAAAACGGTTTCTTTTCACTTTAAAATTAAGTTAAATGACTTCTGCATATTTTAATTTAAATTTCTTCAGTTTCGTATTTTTCTGGTTCCTTTGCGATAGCAGCGTAATTAGCGGCAGAAATTTTTCTTGTGTCAAACTCTCCCATAAAAAACACATTTTGTTTCTAACATGTGGTAGAATTTACCGTACCCTGGTCTAGGAGGGGAATAGTTGACATTTCACGGAACACCAAGCAGAATTATTTACCTTGCAGACTCCGTAGATAAGGAAGACACTCATGACAGTTCTGGTAAGAGCCTCCAACCCTGCAGCAGTTAGTACCAACACTTCTCCGTCTGCCGACAAACATCACAACTTTCAACTAGCACGCTTCAAGTAACAGACGTGCTCCTAACACACTTTATGTATCACAACACAAGATTTGCTGCGGCAAAGAAAATTATTGTTTGCATATTAACAACTGCAAATTAGGTTCACCGCTAGTAAAATTATTGTTTCAAGTGAACAGTAAAGGTATTTGTTAGAGAGTGAAAAACCTTGGAAACCTTTAGTGCCAAAATAATCTCCAAAACACTCTAGCATGTAGCGCCAAACATGATCGGACGGCAATAATTTGAGACGGTTCAATGATTACAGAGGAATATCAAACGATCAGTGACGGCGAACCGTAATTATCACTGATCAGGATAAACGCGACTACAATTAAACGGAATAAGAACATCGGACACGTAGATGATACAGTAAATCCTAACATACAGCAAACAGTTCCCTCGATAAATATCTTTGTATCTTTCTCTCTCTCTCTCTCTCTCTCTCTCTCTCTGGTAGTTGTTTAACTATTAAAATAGTCCAAAAGTCTTTTTTTAAGTACAGTATAACGTAATCAAATTTTTATACCCAAGCATAATGATGAGAAAAATAGTTTTTTCTAAACAGAAAACGAAACTTTTCTCAAAGAAAATTTTCTAAACGAATGATTTAGTAACACCAAATATTAGTTTCCTAGGCTTTTATTTGCTCTTAAGCAAGCGTTCTTAAACAAAAGTTTAACAGACTCCAGTAATTGTTTTGCTTTTGGGCAATACGTTATTCATGAAGGCACAAAGTTTTCTCAAATGAATACATAAAATTCAATAATAATCATTACTGCCAGTTCACAGTAGAACAAGTAATTAGTTTCGTAACCAAATAAGCAGTACATTGTGAGATATGGATTTGTAAAAATGCCGTTTGATGCTTTGTTGTTGATGGAAATAGTGTGGCGATATGAAAGTACTATACTATTGTTTTGTAGAACAGTCGCAGGGCTGTGTTTGATGCAGTGGCTAGAGAATCCCCTTGCGCCAGGACGATCCGGGTTCGATTCCTGGTGGGGTAGATCTCCGGAATTTTGCATGTGGGAATCATGCCGAGTTATTCCTCTGATCGGCGGGTTTTCTCGGGGATCTTCCGCTTCCCCCCACCTCGTCATTACAGCGTTGCTCCACACACACACCATGGCACTCCCCCTCCCCACAACCACTTTAGACCTAGGTGTTAAGTGCTGATTAAAATTCCTTCACTTCACTTCGTAGAACAGTGTTATGAAAGCAAGTTTGATAGTTTCGCCAAAAAAAATCAGATTTCTTAAGTGTGTCACGACTTACAAAGTATATCATTATTATTATTACTATAATCATCATCATTATTATTATTATTATCACTATCATTATATTTTTACTTCAAGCTTCTATTAAAATTTGTACCTGAAGCTAACGTGAGAAAACTTTACAAACTTCTTCCATGTAGGAAAAACTCGCCAGGATTGAAATCACGACTTTCCTACCGGTACATAGGCTTTCTAGAACAGGACAACCAAACATTCTGACTTGATTTTCAAGGCGAATTTTTAGTTAGTAATAGGACTTTATATTACCTCAATGACGCTGCTGCGACTGAACCAATGATGGTACACGCGTTTGCTATTGCATATAAGAAAACTTATCGCTAGGTGTGTGTATGTATATATATATATATATATATATATATATATATATATATATATATATATATATACATATACACACACCGCGTCGTACTGTTTGCTGCATTTGTTGCCACTCTTTGAAATGGTTATTTACTTACCCGTTTCCTCCTCTTCGCTCGAATCTTCATTTTCTTCCAGCAAAGCGCACGTGCAGAAAATAGCGACTGATGCCACAAAACCTAAAACCTGTTAAGAAATATACCCTTTAGTTTAATGTAGCAGAGTCAATCGTAAATAACTCGATATTCAATAAATATTTCAAACATTTAATTTAATTTTACTACAGAGCATTTACACAGCATAGCTTTATTTGATGGTCTAGTTATATTTGTATTGATATTTTCGTGTCAAAACATTGTATTTAGACTCGAAAATATAATTTAAAGACTATATTTAGTACTTGAAAGGGTTGCATCAGCACCGGACGCCAAACTGTAACTCATTGTCCATTTTCGGCTGGATCATAACCTCATTATATATTGTTATTTATTTTTTTATTTTAGTAAATATTTAGAACACTAAAATTTTAAGTATTTTTGATGAATAATTTTGACAGACAGGTGATTATCATACATACGAACATTCTCTCTCTCTCTCTCTCTCTATATATATATATATATATATATATATATATATATATATATATATATATATATACCCCCTCCTTTTATGCTTCAACTGTTTCGTATAGTTTTTGTTGACAGATTTCTTTGGTTTCATAAATATTATTATTTTATATTTTTGTCAAACGCATTGCTTTGGTCTCGGTCATTCATTTGAACTTTCTGTACGTTTTGCATTGCATTTTTTTTTGTGTTTATTTGAAATTTTTCTTGATAAACTGCTCCGTGAAAGAAGTACAAACACTTTTAATATCCAAATAATTTCGTGTTACATAGTATAATTCTTATAATTTAATCTTAAACTATAATTGAACAGAGTCATGCAAAAAGAAATCAACCCACAGTTTAGTAAAACTGAGATATTCTAGATCAAAGTCTACTCTGTGTATCTAATCTCTGTATAGTTTTTTTCTGGGATCTTTCTTTTTTATTCAAATATTACGATTAAATACTTATTCATTTCCTTACGCACAATTTTTACCTTCTCCTTGGCATTTTTATCTAAAAATAAATTACTTATTGGTTGGTTCAGTTTTGCATAACTTCGTTCAATTTGTTAAGAAGTTTTTTTTATCTACTCAACAATATCACATATATCTGCTAGCATAAGTATGTTTACAATCCAATCTGGCATAAGTAAACAGAGAAAAACAGAAGGAAAATAAATGCCTTTATTTTTCTTTGTTAATAATAACTTCAACATGTTAAACTTATTTTGACCATTAGCGTAAACACAAGTAAGCAAGTGTGCAGCTCATTGTAGGGAACAAATAATATGTGGCGTAGTGGTAAACCACTGGTCTCGATTTAGTGAGGGTGCAGGTTAATTGCTGCTCCGAACGTTCTGATAAACAAAATTGTATAACAATATGACTCCTAGCTAATTCTGCGATAATAACTGTAGGCCATAGCCGATTCCTTTCCTTTCCCTGTCCGTCCTAGCCAGTGGTCTAAGAATAGAAAGTCATCCTAAATAATGTTATGCAAAGTCGTTTTCATTAAATAAAATGGTTATGAATTGTAATTATAGATTGTTATATACAGGACGAGTCAGGACGGAGCCTGTTAATTTTGCGTCCTGATAGCTCACAATAAACGATGAGGAAAACGTGTTTATAATTTGTCCCAAAAGTGCATATAGTGGGAGTGATGCTGCTCTGAAAAGAAAATTTCGAATTACAAAATATTTTATATATCAAAAACTTCTACATATTTAACAACTATACTCTGAGCTCTGTATCAGCAATGACTGTTCATTCTCAGAAATTTAGTTTGTTAACATCACCGGCCCATCATTGTTAAAGTGGGGTACAAGATCTTGTTTTGGCTTGTAACTCTGTAACACGTCATTGTTATTGAAGTTGTTTTACAGAACATTGACCAGGTGCAAATGTGTAACAAAAAAGGTAGTCTTGTCGGAAAGTGCTAGAGTAAACAATTTTCGAGAAAATGGCATGTCAAATTTTAGCCATTTAAAATACAAAAAATCTATCACCTGAAACATATGCAGGCATTGCGACTGTCTTGCAAGGCCGGTAACCAAACAAATAGGCGTGTCGTAATGATGCTATTTCGATAGCTTCTTTAATCGAAGAATTGAAACTCAGATGATGTAAAAGTAGGTTACATATCACGGTAAAGTTGTTGCATTGTGTGGTGAGGAAAACTGTGGTATTAAAATGAAACCCACGAATCTATGACAATGTGCATTACGTTTTACAAAATCCCAATTCCTAGTAATCCCACAGATAGTTGAACCAATATCGTTATGGACACGATACTACATAAAACAGAGATCCCATTACTGGTGTAAGTAAAGTTATATGTTATGGTATAAAATGTGTTTCTTGCTAAATAAACAGTGAATAATTAACATTAGCAACACTTGTGCAAACGCCTAAATATATTTCCTACTGATTCATTAATTCAGATAGCAAAGATAGTACTTTGAAAAGAAGTTACGATGTAACGTCGAGCGTAGAGTCAAGCAAGAAATATCGTTCGTTTCCCGGCTCGGGCCATCTTGATTTCGATTTTCCAATGTTTTCCAAAATTACTCCAGGCGAATGCTGGAATGAACCGTTATACAAGACCCTGGTTGACTCCTTCCCCTCTCCATTACCTTCGTGTACCACTACCAAGGCCAAGTGCTGTACGATGGCACGTAAAAAACCAAATAAATAACAAAACTTTGCGATACAAACTTTTTGCACTTCAAAATTTACGTAAATAATAACATTAACAGTGATAATAATATTAGAAGAAATACATTACGATGATTATTTTATTTCCTAAAAAAACTAACAGCAACAAAAAAAATTTTTTTTATTATTAATGTTGCAAAACGATATAAGGGTAAAATAATGACAGTTAAAAAGAAGGGTTTTAATATAAATTGTTTTTTTTTGTACCATATTCCGCCCACCAGCCCTATTAACTGCCCCTCCCGCACCTCCTACTTTTTCGTCTATATAAATTTATATCAAAAACCTTTGCGGGCGCACGCACATCTCACCAAAGTTTCATCGCAATGGGATGAATGGTATAGGAACAAATACGTTAAAATATGATATATAAGAATGAACTATGTATGTATATATATATATATATATATATATATATATATATATATATATATATATATATATATATAGCATTGCGAACCAATGAAATGTTAATTTTTCACTGACGTATTCCACACTCAGACACATGAGAGACGTTAGCACGCATATTGCACAGTCTCACTTGTAAAAGGAACAAACAATACAACTCAAAACTTCATGAGAATATGCTAAACAGTGTAGTCGATAAACAAACCACAAGACCCAAGTCTATTGAAACGGGAAACAAAAAATGGTAACTCTTGTTTGCAAACATGCTGTGTGGAAGCTGCAAGCTATGATCATAACACTGATACGGGAAACTGAATTGCTGCACGTTGGCGCTGCAAAATGAGGGAATATCTCCAATCAATAAAATTAAAGCTAACTCGTAATTATATTTTCGGTTTATTATTTATTACAGTTTAAAAGAAGTCTTCATTTGGAGAAATTTTCGTATAATCATTGGCTCATTGTAATTTTCGTTAACTTATTATTGTACTTCCTTATAACATCACTAGAGACACTGGAAAATCGCGGGAATAGTTGACTGTTTGCTAGGCTCCAACATGCTGTATATAACACTGAATGTTTTGTATCAACATTGGCTATGGTTTATTTGTAGCATTGTTTCTCTCTACAACAGGCCCAGTTAGAACTGCACAGCTTGGACACACAGCGTGTGTGATTCGCCACAAAACTGTTCACAAGTGTCACGGTTAATATACTATAGTTTACTGGAGACTATTTTAAACATTTTCGCGATTTTCCAGTGTCTCTAAACATCACAGAGAATCTACATGCGCAATGTGTATCTATGTTAGTACGGTTTGATATTTTTCCAAATACTGACTAAGTATACTTTTGCAATTTTTACTGTGACTGATAAATGGCGTTTATTTTTGTATGCCGTTATAGACCCCACGCTTGAATATAAATATCCAAATTTTACGAACTGTAAATGGGCAGGATTTGCCTTGGTTTATTTTACCGAAAGTTATTACCGCTATATTTGAAAAGTATTATTACCAGTCTTAAGATGCAACAATTTAATCACATATTGAAAATGGGGCTGTAAATGTAAGGAGATTAATTATTATTATCTTGGTAGTATTCTATATAATTATAGGACTAATTCCACAGTAAAAATTTTAGGGGAAAATGTTTAAAAACATTGTTGATTTTAGCAACCTACTTCAAAGCAGTAAAATAGCGAGCGAGGTGGCACAACGTTAACACGCTGAACCCTCATTCGGGAGGATCCGGGTTCGATACCCGGCTCCGGCCATCCTGCTTTTGGTTTACCATAGTTTCCCGAAGTCTCTCCGGGAGAATGCTGAGATGGTTTCTTAAGGCGCCCGCCTGGTGACCGTGTGTGTGTGAGAGAGAGACAAGGCGCCAAGGGCGATGTTGACCGGCTCATCTGGTGCGGTATCGCCTCTACCGCAAGACACTGAAACGGCGTGCAGTGGTATCGTAGATCACTCGCCTGACTGACACTTTCAGTGGTGGCCCCATATTTTATTGGTGGAAAGTTTTAAACAAAGTCCATTGCATGTTCCTAGAGTAGTTTCACACGAATCTTGTGAGTAGTTTTTCTTCACATATAACAGGTTGGAAAAGCTGTTTTTAGCCATTTTGAGGAGCTGCAAAATTATGTTTCTATTCGACGTGATGCTTTGAAACGCCTCTTCAGCTATGGTTTGGAGTGTATGTTATTTTCGTACACAGGCACACTGGACATATGTGGAATACTTTCTTAAAAAAAAAAACGTATTTATGAACACATTGCAACGCATTTTAAGCGCGTGGTAGGCGAGGCCTTTAAGGTATGTATTTGACCGCCTATTAATGTAGAACCGAGCAGCGTAGCTTGCGACAACACTCACCAGGTAGCAGCAGCCGATGGCGAGACTGGAAACTCGAGGATCAAGGCCGCAGCAGTAGTCTGGTGTAGGAGGTCGCAACTGAATAGGCGGACTGGTGGCCTTAAATAAGTCGAGCGGAAACCTCAGTACACTAACATGGACAATACTACTCAAAGACTAACATACATATTAAAATAAAACCCTTTTTTTTAAGTTTCCTAACCGTTTTTATAGAGTAACATATACATGAAACAAATTTTCTTAACGATAATTATTTTTGGATAACATTCTTTGCTGGCATCCATGAACTCTTCTTGTGTATACTCAATAAACGTGTACACATATTTTTCCCTATACATTTATGATGTGAAATGATAGGAATATGATGCAACAGTTTGTCAAACAAAAGCTTTAAAGAAAAATTAATACCATAACGAGTAATTTCCATTGACGAAATAGATAAAAAATATTAAGATTGCATTATGTAATATATATCAATTTGCAGTAATAGACAGAACACAGAGTGCTACAGATATCATAAGAAAGCAAGAAGGTAATTGAATAAAATCCAAAATGTCCTAACACATTTTTGTTTCAGTTAGAAAAAATGTACAATAATTTTAAGCTAATGGTTTGTCTCTAAAGGGATTTAGGTACACAATTCAAAACTAAAGTATTTAGAAGTAAGTATTATAGTAGCTAAAACTCAGTGTTGACAACAAGTATACTAACTATGCACATTGCACATCCAATAGGAATGAACTTTGAACGTAATGTATCTGGCTATATGTCTTATTTAATAGAAATTGGATAATAAACTAAAATCCATTTTTTAAAAATAAATTTAATGATTACGACACTATTAAACAATATTAAAATACTATGAACAATTTAAACATCGGTTTCGAACATAACACAACAACTTTCCCTTGAAAAAACCTGTCTGGAGGGTATTGCGAAGGTTAACATTAGATGTAAGTTGTGAGGTAAATTACAAGTGGCCACATAGGCAGAAGTGAACTTTTCTACTATTTACTAAACTAACGATATCTACTCTTTAACTTAAGAAGTAAGCAGTAACTACTTAAATATCTATCCTTCGATTTAAACATACGTAATGAATTTTTTTAAATTCTGTTCGTTTAGTTATAAAGCTTAAGATTTCAATTATTTAAACTGGGCAAACCCCTTAAACGTTTTCACCACGGTCTTAGAATTTAAAGGTCTGGACCACGGTCGTATAAGAACAGGTCTGGACACTCGCCTATCTAACAATGTATTTTGCTTGACACCCTTGTTGTTTGGCTGTAGTTCGTCAAGTTACCGAGAATGTTGTGAGTGTTGGGCGCTGCAGTCAGGGCGGCCGGACTCAAACTCGGCCCACTTGTTTCCATTGTTAACATTATAAAGTAAATAAAGATAGCTGGAGTCATACTTGAGGAACGTGGGCGAAGGAAGTATTTCATAAATTGATCAAATATACGTTTTGATAAATTGTTAATCTTAATGGGAGGGAAGTAGGTGAAGTTTGAGCCCGACCGCCAAAGATGTAGAGCATTATCGTGAACTTGGCGAACTACAGCCAAACAACAAGGGGGTCAATCAAAATACATTAGTAGATAGGCGAGTGTCCAGACCTGTTCTTCTACGACCGTGGTTTGCACTGTATAAGTATTTCAAAGAATACAAGAAAGCTAGCCATAACACTGGCACACAATGAGTAGCGAGTATTTACCTTCCTTGCCTTGACGTCTGGAAAGGAGCGGTCTGTGGACATTGTCGACTCCCGGCAGCTACTGAGTCGTCCTGCGTCCCAACACCACGCGTTATCGAACACGCACGTAAAAAAACTCATCTTGCGAGAGACGTTGTTTACGCAGCCAGTCAAGAACAGAACGTAAACGACTTATTGTTGCTCTTATCTCGCGCCGGTTCAGACGCGATACATTACAACATGTCGAGGGACATGTTTTTAGCGCCCTAATAAAACATATTTGCGTTCATCACAAATTATATTTTTTTTTTACAATCAACTTTGAACTTTGGAAATAAGCGTTGCATTAAAGACACATAAATAGTTTTTATAATGTGTGTAAGTTTAAAATAAAACTTATTTTTCTTCTCAATTTCCTTAGCAATTACAATAAAAGAAAATACGCTACAAAAATGTTACAAATATATAATGACTAAACACTGAATTGATCTGAAACACTGTAAAACGTGACGAAAAATTTGGATGAATACAAAATCAGAGCAAAGCAAAAAGAAGAAAAAAATTAAAATATCGGCAATATTATTCATGTAAGAGAAGAGGAAGTATCGTGCCAAAATGGCCCAAAAAAGTTGCATGTATCATCACTTAGTTCTTGTTGATTAACACTTCGGTTATCTTTCATACATTTAATAAGGGTCAATGAATGACCTGCTCCTTACTCCACCTTCTGTTACGCCACTGAATCAAACATTCCTAAAGACATTATATTTGCACTTACGACAGGAAGCGCTTTATGTGAGTTTTCAAAAGCCACCCTTTAATTTTGTATGCTATTCCCTTTTGAACGACCTGACTGAGGGTACCCATCAAAGCTGTTTCTTGTTGACTGTTGTATTAAAAAAAAAAAATAAGCAATTTAGTCTAGACAACGTGTTCAACCCACAATTTGAGAGGGTGAACTTTAGCATAAGTATGTGGAGATGGTTAAAAGAAAAAAAATTCCTGTGTTTTTTCTGTAACTGCGTGTCTACATACACTGAAAAAAGATTATAGTTGCAGGTACCATACTTGTGTTAAAATAGGGACAACAAAACAGTTTGGTTGTTGGTACTACTCTGGACAGTTCCTTCAACAATCTGTTTTGCAATAGTTACCATCTGGTTTGTAAAAGCAACAAGGCTCTTTGTTTATTATACAAAACAGATTGTTGAAGGAACTGTCCAGAGTAGTACCAACAACCAAACTATTTTGTTGTCCCTTTTTTTAACAAAAGTATGGTACCTGCAACTATACTCTTTTTTTTTTCGGTGTACATAAGAAAATTTGCTTGAAAAATAAATTACCTATTTGCAAATGTTTCAGATTCAGATAAACTGCAAACATTAACCTGCGACACCCTGTCCTCTAAGGGAAGAAGACGAGGTGTTGTATTATTCCGCCGTCAAAATTAAACAATAGTTTTTCGGCAGAGATTTTCGCGGAAAGTAAGCACTGCAAATCAAGTAAAGGGGTTTTACCAACAGTTCCATTCGAGCAACATGCTCTATGTTTTTGCAGATTTTTCCGTTAGCTATACACACGATCCAGAATCTCAAAGATTTCTTTATAACTTTATTGTATGCCTCTTTAAAATGTAGGTAAGGAATAACGTATTTCTTAACAGAAATTATATTAACACTGGAGCCAATGTCTAGGATAATCAGGAACGGGTATGGAATCAGCTATGGCTTATCTTTCTTGAGATTTTACTCATATCTAGTATTTCTGGTAGTTGCTGGCGTCTTACTAGCTTTGTCTCGCGGTACGGGCCTCGTTTGGTTGAAGATAATAGTGTGACCGAAGCCTAGAAAGGTTGAATGATAAGGACGATAAAGACACATGCCCCGGATATATCATAGCCTCTACGAGCAATCCAAATAACTGGTGTACAGTCTCCGTTGTAGTCTCACATATTCCAAATTTTCAGCGGTGCATCATTACATGATGTAAGAACAAACATAAATTAATGTTTTTTGTTGTGTGTTCCTATGGTACTGTAAATATCCTGCAACATAATGGCTGCAGTGAAAATAACTGTAGTTATTTTTCGCCTTCACAGAATGATCACTAGAGAGACAGTTCAAAGAAGGAATCCCCATCTAGTAATCATAAACTAGATTTTTTGTTAACAGCATAACAATAAAACGTTTTATTGCCAACGAAACTGTTACCTGAAGTGTGTCTCATGAGTATTTGCTGGAGGAAGTTGTATGTCAGTGTTGAGAAATTAAATAATTCGCAATTTAGAACACGAGATTGCATTCTTATATATGTTATTCGTACAAAGACAGTAATTACTTCTGACTTCTTAGAGTATATAAATTTTCTACACGTATGGTTCAGCCCTGCCAGGAATCTAATTACTAGAGGCCGGAAAAATTCGCGCGCTGATTGAACTGTAGGCTAGCCTGCAAGAATATTTGTGAACTGAAGCAAACAGCAGATGATCATTAGCTGCTTGTTTGAAGTCATAGAGGTCTGTATTAGCTACATTTTTATAATTGGCTGAAAGACTTCCAGGAGGTGTCAAATATGTCAAAGGCCAATTGTGAAAGTAACAACAAACTTACAGTTGTGAGAATTCTAGCTTGAGCCCAAATGAAAGCGGGAATTTTTCAGGTCTCTACTAACCACTAAGGGCATTTTATTTTCTCGAAAAGAATTTTGCACTACTTGGTTGCAATACCTTTAGTGTACATCTGCAGTCCTAATTTGTGGTTGTTGAGAGCGTGTCTTTGTGTGGAGTGGTAACTCATTTGACTGTGCCAATCTGAACAATATTACTGCGACACCACACGTCTGTGATTAGCTGGTATAAGAAACCCTAGACGCTGAGAGTTAAGTCATTTACCACGAAGCAGAGCTGCAGGCGAAGTTGTGCAAATATCTTTCCACAGAAATAAGGGTATCCTACCAATAATTCCATCATAAACAAAAATGCTTTTAATCACAGAAATTAAAATTTTCCGTAACATGCTAATAATATGTAGGCTACCACTCTTAGAATGAAACGTCGATGTATTTAAATAACGTTTTATGAAATACTTTATGTCTTACGTCAGATGAACTATCTATTGCTGTGTATGGACATAATCTTTCCAGGGGATTATTAGAAGTGCAGCCATCTAACACTCAAGTGGCATGGCGTGATGTCATTTGATAGTAGAAACTATGTCGTCACTTAAAAGTTACGTGAAGTAAGCTAGGTCACTTCTCCATATTTTTCTTTCGACTTGATAGGAATTACTTAATTTTAATTTTCAGTTGGTTTAATTTTTGTTTCATTTTTCTTTGCAAAACATTACGTATGAATTGGTGACACTAGTGCTGAACGTAAATACGGTACTTATATAACATGCAAAATTATGTATATTACCATATGGGAAAACCAATTTTCAAGTGTAATTTAAATGCTTTTATTCAGCTTTTCCCGCAACGTTGATTTGACCTCATAGAGTAGACCACTATATGGTAGAGCTTGTGTAGTGTATTCTACACCACTTCAATTATGTACAAAAAGTATGTATTACGTTACTTTCTTAACGTCTTGGGTTCTGCACTGTCACGTTATCTTAACAAGACGTGTTTGAAGCATAGTTCCACAGAAAACACTTTTTCTATTGTAATTATGTTGATTTTACTAAATGAATTACCAAATCAAAATATGACACTTTCAAATTAATAGTAAATTTAATACAAACAATTTTTATTACAAATTTACATAGAAAATTACTTTTACAGATTTCATCGGTTTTGCACATAAACCGTTGTCATTTTAACATGTAGTATTTCCATAATGTTTAACAATTATTAGAGTCAAGTTTATAGCATGACTTAATATACATTGCATAAAAATTAGATTTTTTTAAATTAAATAACACCATTGGTCAGAGACCCAGCAATATATTGCTGTCTGAATTGGAAATGTCGAGTGGAATCACATATAATAGCATTTAACGTTTTTTCATTAAATAGCACTAAAAATAACTGTTTTCAGTTAATATGGCATTAAAAGAGAATTTTTTAAACACGAAAAATAATTTTTAAAGTATTTGTAATTAGCGATTTAAATTGTATTGCGTAAGGATACGTAGGTAATTTATATGTCTGTAAATCCAAATGTTGTAACGTTACTGTCGCCTAACTCTTGTAAGATTTCACACAGAACGTAGCAGTTATCTCTGTATTATCCCCTACGCAATTCACAGAAGTTTTAACAAGCATATCTCTTTACACTGGGGAGAACTAATTTACACTGTACATGCTTCAGGTTAAAAGTATTTCTTGGCAGAAGATCGATCTTAGTCACACACAGGTGATATTTCAAGTGTTAGAAGTGAAGTCAAGCTTTAGCCTGGCCGGATCTGCGTTCTATCAGGTACTTTCGGTAGCTGTGAACCACCACTAGGAAGTATATCGTCAGCGCTGCAAAACAACAAGAAATACAATTAATAAAAAGTCTCTCATACGTCTTGTGTTAGCACCTTTAAATTTTCTCTAAGTTGATTTATGATATATACACAAATATAAATGTGCCAAGTACCTAGTTATAAAGGTGTCTACCACTTGTGTGTGTGTGTATATATATATATATATATATATGGGTGTTTTGTGTCAATAGTGAAAATATGTTTAGGATACTCTACGCTCACGACTTTGTTATGATCAGTGTTTAATAAGAAAGTTTCTACACTTTCTACTTACACAATGGTAGAGACTTGCATATTTCACTTTATTATGAGACAGCAGACTGGACTGAGTTACTATGTGTTCATATGATTTCTGCTGTTGATTGACAGTGTGTGGCGCGCTTGAAGGACTCGTTCAACCAATCATATGAGATCAACTGTACAATACCCAATACACTGTAATACGAGCACACAAAGATACAAAGGCCTGGAACCAGTAACGTCACGTCCTGGTGAGTATAGGACAGTGAATTACAGCCTGTTTCCAAACAATAACGTGATATTTGCATTTTACTACACATCGGTGCTGTTGTAGTACCGCTTCATAAAGGTGTCCACGCGTTTCCATTACAAATTATTTTATCATTATGTAAGGTACTCGGTAGAGTTTAGTTGCACTTGGTGGAGGGTGAATTGTTCACCGATATAGTAACGAGAAAAATTTGTGTTTGGTTCCCAATGAAGTTTACGAATCGAAGGTTTGCCAAATGCTTTCAATTTAATTTGAGTACGGGCACATTTCTCGCGTGTTCTTCTTTCTTAATCTCCGATGAGTTCGTCTCCTTAATAGGCAAGTTGACACAATTTCCTACTGAGGACTTCAACGATGGTTGGGACAACTGATGCGCTCCCAAAAATTTCATTATTAAAGCAAGTGGATTTCAACAAATAAATACTTTATTTTCTAATGTTAGAATACCTGAAAGACCTAGACATAATTTTTCGAATGTTTGCAGAACTAACTATTTATATCCCAGCTATTCAATTAGTTTCATTACTTTTTACGTTATACAAAAATGTCTATTTAATCAAAGATTCGAGAATTCATTTCACTCAAATGACCGTTTTGGAGAAATAAAAGTAGAGCTGTCAAGGCATTAAAAGTTATATGTACTTGCAATTTCTGTTTCATTCCATCAATATTTTTAATTTTATTAATGCATGTTGAATATTTACGGTGACATCTCAAAAGCAAATAATTTATAAATAAACAATTTTACACTGGTTCATGAATTCTATTCAGCAGGAGTTTCTTTATCACAGAAGTTGGTTGACAGCGGACAAGAAAATAGTAATAAAACCCAAACCATGTCCTCAGATGTCACTTCTTTGATAGTGTCAAGCATAATACGGTTACTGCGACAATACATTTGTGTGGTTTTCTGGTAGAACACAAAGAAGCGTAAGAGATAGAAACCACTATTTTTTTTGTGAAAATATTTATACACTAGTTCAGTGGCAGCTCGAGGGTTGTTGGCAGGTAGGGCACAAGTTGCCGAGAACTATACACTCGTGTGAACGCGCCGCTGTATATAATGCGGAGCTGAGGAGAAGGCAAGGCTCAGGTATGCGGCTGATGGTGGGGACAAGCGAAGCGCTATGTGGCCCCCACCACCACCCTGCCGTTTTGCCTTGCCTTCTCCTCAGATCCCTACAATACCAGTGACCATGTAATATATACTGGCTACTTATTGTGTTGTGAGCTGTCAGCTACATACCAGCGTGGCAGTGGCTGTAGCGTCAAGTAGCACACAACACATATACAGTTTTCTTCGACTTGTGCCCTACCTGGCAACAACCTACGAGCCACCACTGTACTAGTTCGTTTCATTGCTTTATGTGCACTTCTGTAGCTCTGCTTTGTGGTGATTGGGTGTTTTTAACTCTCGCATTTCTTAACTGCCAGTCATAGAAGGTATCGCAGTAACCTTATTCTGATTGGTACGCGGTCAAGTAGAAACGTCTTTTCACTCAGCCAATAACAGACAAGGACAAATACAGATGTGCACGTAAGGTGTTGAAACAAGTTGGTACAGAAATATTTTCATCAAAATCTGGGGTGCCTGCTAATATACATAGGCTACGTGTAAGCGCGGTCTGACAAAGAAGTCACACAAGTGTGAGATTCGCTCTTACCTGCGTCAGCAACGACACCGAGGACGGAGCCGATGGACAGACCATCCACGGACATGAAACTGACAACGAACATGGCTGCACCAACCAGGGAGAGGGCCACGTAGATCACACTTGCTAATATCCATACCAACAACACGCCTGCTTTACCCTGCGACACACAACACGTACATGGACTTACTCCCAAGACACAAACAATCCTCACAAACATTAGTATTTACTGAACATTGTTTAATGACTCAAGCGTGACAATCATCATACTGTATTAATTATATTTCCCCTGCAGCTTGCATTGCGGATACAACTGTGTACATGAGGGTATATAAAACGGGATTCTCTCCTTGTTTTAGTGTAGGTTCGTTATTTGCTTGGATTCTTTCAAAGTGTGCATATTTAACCCGTTACTCAAGAGGAAAGAAACTAATTTAAATTAATATCGTAAGAGGCGTATTCTCGTGGGTCAGGAAATCGCACCTCAAACTTCAGCTTCAGACTTGTGGCTATGTCCGCCCGTAAACAGAAAAAAAAAAAATTGTTCGTATAGTCAACCACATGTGAGTTGTGTATGGCGAAACAAGTATGTGTTCGAACCAACAGAATTTTTGTTGATCGAACAATATATAAATAACGTAAAATATTGACTTCATTGATCTAATAAAATGTGTATTTATCTGGGCTAAGTTCTTTTGTTAAAATAAACAACAAATATTTACTTGATTCAATTTTTACACGCTTGCCCTGAAGGATGACGAGAACAGCGACGCCTTCCGGAACAATTCCCACGTGCGAAAATCTGGGGACCGACCTCTCCATGGATCGAGCCCGGATCTTCTTGGTGGGAGGCGATTGGTCTGACCACTGCGCCAATCACGGCTCCGGAGCTAATGTGTTAAAGTGTTTTCAAACTGTTTTGGCCGGAAATTGATAAGCAAAAATATTCTGTCTCTAGTCATTATGAGTAAAGACAGGAAAAATTTCGCGATTTCAATGACCTGCATGTTAGAATCAAATATCCTATGCTACTCAGTGGAACAGACAATGAACGTATAGGCGGGGCTTCGGTTTGCATAGGACAATGTATTCCAGCATATGGGTCATTCGCGAAATTTTCCTGTCCCTAATTATGATGTAAACTGTATACCAGTTAAATTGCACGCTGTGGCATCTTCAGTCTATCCAACGATTTTACGAGCGTATGCCAGTTGTTTCCTCTCTTCACTTATGCCATGCGCTTAAACTGAACGAACATTAAATAATTTTGAATTTACGTGTCTTTCATAAATTCTATTGTTTCAGATTCATTTATGAAAATTTAACATCGTTAGAGAATAAAATATGTGTACTGAAGGAATTTGATATTTCTGATGTGACTTCTGCAACCATCCCAAGTCATTTATAATAATTAATGCACTACTTCGGGCATTTGAAAAAAGTATACTAAAACAGGTTTTTCGTCAATAATAATATTAATTCAACCAGAGAGTCTTACCATGTCTTAATAATGACAGAGTTTTGATAGTGAAACCTAATCACATTGCATTTCTCAAAAATCAATTTGTTTGAGGTAATATTTGTCCCTCTCCCTTAAGATCGCGAGTTGATAAAGAAGATGACCACGGCTAAAACTTGGAGTCATGTTTGCACAGTTGCTGCAGGTTCGAGTCTATCCGTTTCATGTGTTTTACAGCTCATACAAATCTGTGACGTACAAGGGCTCAACCCTACACTGCACTTCTGACTCTTTTCTGTATTCACGGTAGTTAGAAATAATATGTATGCAGTAGTGTACTCTGGCAACATCTGAACAACTGATAACCACACTGGGATTCTTTTGTAACTGACCTGTCCAACATTGTCGCTGCCATCAACCAAGTACAGCAGTAATGCCATCGCGTTGCCACAGAATACCTATGAATGCAGAAGCGAAACTACAGCGTGTGTGGTAAACTCAAAACCCACGAGCCAGCAATATAGCTGAACTGGCAAGCAATATGGTGGCAAGCCATTCGCTAATTAATGCCTCCAGACAAACACGTCATGACTAGGCCAAACTAATAGCGTTCATTTTCGCTAATGTGTACCTAGTTAGTTTCTGATGAAATTAGCTAAAAGTAACGAATTTGAAATATATTTGAATGTTTGTTGCAATCGGACTTTATATTATGAATGTGTGGATTTATGGACATACACTACCCCTTATGATTTGTTTACACAACCTAAATAACGACGATTTTGTTTGAAGATGGTTTTGTCAACGAATCATAAGCTATAGTTAGAGATGATAGTACATCGCCAAAATGTTTCGTGTTAACGTATCCTTGAAAACGCTGTAGTTTCGTGCTACATGTACGATTGACTGATGTACGTCTGGCACACATAGCTGTCTGCAGACCAATAACAGGCATCCAATATTACAAAAGCGGCATTCTTATTGGCTCAGTCAAATAGGGTAGCAGCGCTACGTACAAACGAAAGCCAGTAATACTTGGTAAGCTGAACGTGCATTGAAACCTAGGAAACAGCCAAGTTTTCCCACGATAAACATCATCTCTAGCTATGCTGTGTGTCCATAAACTCCCAGACATTCTTACTAATGTATTTATACTTTTACGAAGGAATTCCTTGGCAACGCAATTTCCAAAGAAATTCATTGTACAATCATGAATACCGTTCTTGTAAGAAATAAAAGTATATGTTGATTATCAGAACTTGTTTGGACCTGTATTACAGTAAAGGAGAGCTGAGAACGCGTGAATGGTGACTTTTTTGGTAAGTATCTCATTAAAGTATATGAAAAAGTAACACGTATAACGAAGATGCTAACGTTATATGGGAATGATACAATATTGCATGGTAAAATTCCCATACCACGCACAGATTAATAACTTCCATTTCATGTAGCCTACATGAAGTTGGCCCAAATATTTTTACTGTGTTTGTAATATTACAAAGGTAAAGTATTTTATATGTGCTAGGAAATAGGAATGGAAATTAAATCATCCTAATCATTAAAATGAATTTATTTAAAAAATAACGAAGTTATGTTAAATAAAACATTTTATCTCATTTAGGCTGACTACAATGTTATCCTAAGTTTTCATACAAACAAAATCCTTGTAATTTTACGAAAAAATAACGTTACAAGCAAAATAGTTGTATTTTGACAAGGCTTTGTAAAAGTACAAAGATATTCTTTGATGACCGTACCTTGCAGACGCCATAGACGAGGAACATACTCAGCATCATCTTGACAAGCAGCCCCAGTGCGACGGCGAAAGACGTCCTTCTCGCAGCCTCTGTGCGAATATAATCACAGGGATCATTAACTATTTAACAACTCTTCGACAGTAACCACTTAACAATGTTCGCCGTCTTCGATGTGAGAACCCTGCAAGTGAATGTCTTCTTACAAGGACTCTTCGGTCAGGAGGTGGCCATTTCTATAGACATGTAGGCCTATGTTATGTGAGATACGTGAAGCCACCTTTTTGTTCCTCACATCATGGCGACCTCCTGGTCATTAACCTATCACAACGTGATGAGTTCGTAACCAAATCCCTGTAGTTAAGGTAATTGATTCCGGTTTATGCTGTTATTGTTGTACTAAATGTTAATCCTAAAACGGGTTAGACATCGTAAAACCGTCATATAGTTATGTTGAAAATTGTATTTACCATCACACCTATTTTTTTTAAACAAAACTTTATAAAATGTTGACTAATTACTGACCAACGAGCGTTACTCTTGCGGACTCAATCAAATTTAATAAAATAAAAAATTACACTAAATTTTATTAATTTTCTTTTGAAAAAAAAAACTGCAATAAAAACTATTTTGTATGCTATGCTATGTAACACACGCGATATTTGCTGCGATTGGTTTTAAAAAATTGTATTCAGAGAACAAGCGTAAATAGTTACCATTACATTAATTAATGACACTGAGTTATATAGGTTATTATTTTTTTTCATTAAACTATGAAAAGATCTAGTTATTACCAGTTTTATAAAAACGAGTCTTCATAACTTTGAAAAGCATCAACGCCATAATGTGACGCCCAAAAAAAGCGGTTTCATCTACGTCACAACACGCCATCTACTGACCATTCTTAACTCAATGCGTGCGATCTACCGCAGCTGTGAATTCCCTGATACGTTTGTTTGTTGCGTAGAGTGAGTGTATATTGGAGCACGCGTAGAGCAGGTAAAAGAAATAGCGAAGAATATTACCACGGGAGTGTTGGAGCGACAGTAACATATATAACCTATATAGTAGGCAGGTTTGCCACATCGCACTGCGAGCTCACAATACCTTTCATTTTAAATAATACCTGTTAGTGTTTCTGTAAGTGGGGCAAACGTTTACTATTTTCGTTAAGAAAGAGTGGTGCCAAAATATTTTTTTTTTAGGTCACAATTTTTTTTAAACTTCAGCTTAGTAAAACTTAACTAAACTTTCATGAAAATTTTGCCGGAGTGGCACAGACACAACGTGCTGTTTATGACGTCAAAAGTATTTGATTCTGGCAGAAGACATTACAACAAAATTATTTGTAATCCTGGTAAAATATAAGCTAAAATTGACTGTTTATTTACAACGACTTTAGAAAACCTAGATGTATGTCTCATTTACACGCGAAAACAATCTTGTATCATTTCATTAAAGAAAACGATAGTAATACTCAAACCTCGGAGTTAAGGAAGTAATTTTCTTTAATCACGGTTACGTTTTAGAGGTTAATTATTACAAGTAGAGCATTGCAATAATTTCCGCACAGAATCTTGTGCAATAAATTATTAATTTCGTATGTGACTGTACTTCCAACAGTGTAGGACCTAATTTCTTCATTTATTTAGCGCTTACTTCGCATTTTGTGTACCATATATTTTATTATGTAACAATAATAACTCAAGACTTGTGTTCGACATGCTATACTTTCTTGTGACAGTGTAACTTGCGTAGAAAATGTCCTGTACATAAAAAAGTGTGATAAAGTTTTAACACAGATTAAGTATCGTTACTCGTGTGTTCACGAACTAGTATCACTAGAGGCTGATAGTAAACGCGAGAAAATTTTTTGCATCACTTTGTTTCATTGTCTTACGTGCACATGTTCAGCCCTGCTTCACGTTCAATAATTGGATGATTTTAAATATCACTTTCTTGAGGTTCTGCCCGCTATTCACGGAGGTATATTGACGCAGCAACCTTGTTCTGATTGGCCCAGTCAAATAAGTGACTCCTCTACGCAATGACACGCTGTCTACAGCCACGAAGCAGAGCTGCATATATTAATATTTATTTAATGCCTTTATTTAAATGGCGAAGTTAAAACATTTAGCCTTCTCTTACACTTGACCATTGTAATACAAATACAGAAATACAGAACACAATGTCTTACAATATAAAAAAGTAAACTAATTGTAATTAATAATAATGCATACAAAATATCATTTGTGTGTGGATTACGACAGCACATAAGACGATACAGTAAAAAAAAATAGTATTGTGTAATGCGATACGTCATACGAAATTATGGTGAAGTAAACCTAATACTTATATAAACAAATGTGACATTCAGTAAGTTAGTACAAAAACAATTCAGAAAAAAATCTATTAATATAGCTGTAATAAGTCTGCTGTTATACAGAGAACAGGAGCGAAAATGCAATACACAAGTAGAAATAGAATATAACGTGTACCTGTGTAGGACTACACAAAATAAAACTAAGGAAAAAACCTAGTGTAAATAACTACCTAAGAAAAGTGTAAAATTTAAATTAATAAGTGATATACAAACATACTTATGACATAGTGTCGCAAAAATATTCGCGTAAACTGACGGGCCATAACTACAAGTACACAACACAATAAAAATATATCACACACAAACAAATACAAAAAAAATCACGTACCAATTGAGTGCATCATCGCTCAAATATAACACAATACATTTATTCAAAATAGTTCAAATTCGTTTGCAAAACCATTGTCAATTTATTTAAGTTGTGTAGTTTTATAAACTATTGTCGAAAAAACAATGTGTTATCCGTAATTGCGTTCTGTTATCATTAAACACTAACTGCAAAATAAAGTTAACAGAGGGTTACGTAAACCATTTTGACAACCTATTTAAGTGGACGTGATATATAATTCAACGCTAAAAGCATTAATCTTTTAACTGCAGATTTCTTGAAGCCAATTTAAGAAAATTAAACAATAGCAGTCCTAGACAATAGTTTTAGCCAACGTTTTAAACAAAATTGTTTCCAGTGTTGCTAACTTCTGAGGCACAATCTCTGACGCCGGAACCTCGTGCATTTAACTGTGGCGCAAGAGATCACGCGTAACGAATTAGTAATTCTGGATAAATATTTAATCATAAAGTTCGCAAATACCGTTTTCTAGGATTGTCATTGAGTATTTTATCCGTATTGGCTTCGAAAAAAGCGTAGAAAACAATTGATATTTTCAGCGTTTATTTACCTACCACTCACTCTTAGTGTGCAACTTTAGAATCTTCATTTAGAAATATCGCATTTTTAAGTTAGTTTCGTGTTTATGAAATATTTCAACGCCAGGTGATATTCTCCAGCGGTGCGAAACCCATCGTCCTTGTCTTGTAAGAAGCTCATCAGAAGAATCGTATAGTTTTATGTGTAACTACTTTGTAAAACCCATTTGAAAAATGTTTGCTGTACATACTATCCTGGTTACTTACCATCTTTTGTGAAAATATCTAGCGCTGACTGCGAGGTGATGTAGACAACGACTGCAACTACGCCCGAAATCTATAAACAAAACGAACGGTGTTAGAGCTCGACACATTTGCCATATTAAGTTATTTCATTTATTTTCTTGTTTTAATTATGAATAGGATCAGGTTGAATGCGTTTTTATAGCGGAAATTCTGTTTTATTTAACACAGGTATTATAATATAACTGTTCAAGTATACTTAGACCGCAACGAGGCCAGCAGTTTTTTCAACATTCATACATTTCTCTACTAACTGCGGTCTAATTATACTGTACGTTAAGGTTGTTCAAGTGATGAAAAATTACAATTTTATATTTGTATGAAATATCGTTTGTTTTGTACACATTACTTGAGAGAACACATACTTCTCACGAAAAAAAATTAGCTCAGCCAGTTTTCCCGTAATGGCACTTCAAAGTCAAAATTTGCATATTTTTACTTCATACAAAACTTGAAAACCAGTTAACATAATTAAATGGAAAAAAGCACATCAAAACTACGTGTCACTGTCTATGGCTTGTAGCCTATAAGACCCATTACAAAACATTTTATGTTAAATAAAAAATTTCAAAATTTGAAACTTTTTTTGTTATTTCTAGAAATGTATTTTAAACACAAAAATATTTTGTAATGGGTTGTTATATGCTTGAAGCCGTAGACAGTTACGTGTAGTTTTAATGTAATTTTTTGCATTTCAATATATTTACTGTTTTTCAAGTTTTGTATGAAGTAAAAATATGCAAATTTTGACTTTGAAGTGCCATTACGAGAAAACTGGCTGAGATAATTTTTTATCGTTAGAGGTAAATGTACTCTTAAGTAATGTCTACAGAACTAACACTATTTCATACAAATATAAAATTATGATTTTTCACCACTTGAACACCCTTAACATTCCAACTGTCAAGCTTGTACTATAGGGCAATGTAAATTGACATTCCGCTGTAATCTCAAACTAAACATTTATCTTCTAAGAATGTTAAGATGGTAAAGAACAGCTAGTGGTCCCGCGCGTTTAATCTTCTCAGTTCACCTGGTTCCCATCCAAGCTACGCAGAACTGACACTCGCCGATAACGGTACATGTTAAGGGTGTTCAACTGCGATAAATTCGTAATTTTATATTTTTATGAAATATTGTTAGTTTTGTAGATGATAGTTGTGAGCATAGGTTACTCTTGCAAAACAATTTTAGCTCTCATAGCTTTCTCATAACGGTGCATCAAAGTCAAAATTTGCATGTACTGCTGCCATGCAAATAGTAAAAACCCCTTGACTTATTAAGACGAAATAATTCACAGTGAAATAACATGCCATGAGCTATGTAATGAAGCATTAAAAAACTGTCAGTTAACTGTTTTTGTATTTTAAAAAATTGCTGAATTTTCAACTTTTTTCCTTGTACTTTGCGGTTAAAATATTACGCGTGGGCTTCTAAATGTTTTGTTGCGTGGCTCATGGAAGGTTAGTTAACCTTGAATTATTTCATTTAAGTAAGTCAATTGGTTTTTACTATTTGCATGGCAGCGTAACAAGCAAATTTTGACTTTGACGCACCATTATGAGGAAACTATGAGAGTTAAAATTGTTTCGTAAGAGGAAACTGTACTCACAAGTATTGTCTACAAAACTAGCACTATTTCATAAAAATATAAAATTATGGTAACATTTCATTTTTTTTTTTTTTTATTTGTGCCTAACACTGTTCAACTTTTGCACATCAGATAACACGTCGTTTCCCCAAATAAAAAAATAGACCTCATAGTTTTTGCATAATTACTCACCGAAATCACAAAATGGCCATTGCCGTGCAGCCAAAATAAAAAAAAGTAGTTAACTAATGAATTCTAAATCACAGGAGCTGAAAGACAGTATTTTCAATGCATTTTATGACATGTTTGACAAAAGTTAGTTTTGAAAATTTCAGTAGTAGCCAAAAGTCAAAGTTATGAAAAAATGTACTAATTTTCAATAATTTTTAAAAATTAAAAATTGTATCGCTGTGTGTTTACAAATGTGTCTTGAAGTAGCTCACGCCATTAATTAACAATATGAATTATCTTGTTTCTGCAAGTTAATTATTTTATATTACTTTGGCTACAACGCAACGGCCGTTATGTGACCTTCATAGGTGATTATGCTAAAACTATTGGACCTATTTTTTTATTTGGAGAAATGACATGTTATCTGATGTGTGAAAGTTGAACAGTGTTTGGCACAAATGTGAAATTTTGAATTTTTACGCGACCAACGTCCTTAAGGCTCGGTTTCATCGCCATATTGAATTTTATTATTTTTCGATTGTAAGGAATTCTGAGAAGGAAAATGTTAAATCGGCGACGATACCGCAAATTCTGTTCACCTTGAGCTACAGTACAAGCACGGCAATAGAGCTAGTACCGTCAAGTGGGGTGACTTTGTGCCAAGTTGGGGTGACTTTGTGCCAAGTTGGGGTGACTTTGTGCCACTTAAATTGTTTATTTTGGGGCCATGTAATAACAAATTATAAAATTTTTATGGATGAATTAACTGTTTGGTTTTTAGAACTGATCTCGTGTTACTTATTTCTTACTCAAGTAGCCTAAAAACCAATCTTTTGAGGTGGCACAAAATCACCCCTACATGGCACAAAGTCACCCCGCTTGACGGTAATGTATAGGTGAGTCGCAATTTGACGGACAAATTATGAATATAAAAAAATTTGCCACACACAATGTGGCGTAACTACATGTTACCAGCTAAACCGCAGGGTCTGTACTTACCAGATGTGTGAGGGCGACACAGAGTGTGCCTGCCCGGAGGCTCAGCAGACAGCAGCAGTCGTGTACACGCATAGTCTCAGACTACAAGACCTCACAGGACTGTGGTCTGGTCTTCACAGCGGCGATGACGGCCAGCTACTGTGACCACTCAACCCTGAGCCACGACGAACTTTGACCGCTAAACGCTGTCCCTCCGTTCAAACCCCACCCCTCCCGACTACCAGGCCATCGAGTTTATCTCCTCATTTTTACGTGGCCTTTGAAAATCATTCATTCAACCAGAATCATCAAACAGTTAATACGCTGTGTCTGGAAGGAGTGTGTCAATTTTGCGTGTTGGTGGCTTATAAAAACTATTTGAAGATAAAAAAAGCGTACTATCGATAACATATCCTGTAAGTTTATTTACTTGGAGAACTACTACCAGGAAATAAAAAAAACAATTTATTATGAACAAAAACGAGACTCTATTTAATTCTCAAACAACAAATTATCAAGTAATTTCATAATATAAATTTTCAACGTAGCGGATCTCTCATTATATACATTAACGGAAAGAAATACTACAAATTCTTCTTTACCTCCTGCTAGCAGTTTGCTCGCAACTCCAACGTCACTTCGCATCATTTTGAAACGGCCTTAACGTAAAACTTTACTGCCAGAACACAAGCAATTACTAAACAAATAGCAATAGAACTTGAAATACTTCGTTACCACACCCAACCGTTTTGATGCAGCTCTTCAAAACCTACACTTTACAATTTTACACGCAGTAATTTTCATATGGCCTCGAGAATGAGCCGCTGTAACCAGACATTTCTTAAACTCCAAAAATATACGCAATCATAGACCGTTCATAGCAAAGTGAGTACTTTTTAAGAGAATAGTACTAATAAAACTTGTTTGAAAATACATTTTGTTTCGTTTATTAACAGGAACTTGGTAATACAGCTAAGTATGTACAGTATATTTAACTTAATGTTGCCATGTTTACATTGTAAGTGGCGAAAACATACACATTTATAAAAATTTATAAAACAGGGTTTTAAAAGTGTTACCTTTACCACGTATTGCCGCCTAGGTGCTGCGTATTCGCTACTTCAGATCTATTTAACACGGCTTTGGGCAGTAACCTGTACAGCTAGAAATATATAAGAATCGGAAATATGCACAGTTTACCAACATCGTTTGAAACATGCAACATATAAACGCTCTCGGTAACGGAGTAAACCTTGACAGGACGCATAATAGTTTCTATAGCATACACACAAAATACGTGAGTTCATACTTACACTTAACCAAAAGTAATAACATCATGACAGCCAAACCAATCCACAACTGGCACGTAGGACGTAAATGACATGGAGAGCATTTACGGTGTAATATTACTTGTTTTATTATACTTTGAATAATTGCAAGCAGAACAGACTTCTTGCGTTCAGTGTGTTTTGTCATATTTTTTAGAACCACTCGAGTAAAGAATATTATTTTTAAACAAGGTATTCTCATATCCTTTACTGTCAAAATTGTAAAAAAAAACAGCAGGAAAATAACTCTCTTTGTAAGAACCATCAAGCTCTTGATAGATGATAAATGATATTGCGTAAATTAAATAAAACTTCCAAAGCCAGATTTACTTTATGAGGCGTTAAAAATAATTAGCGTAAAACATGTACTCACAAGTAAAGAAAGGAATATTCCGCGAGTTAAATGACTTACATGATAGGTTGCACTGACATGTGTATACTCAAGACCCGACAATTTGTCCACTAGCTGCTACTCACTGGAACAACAAACAACGAATGAATACACGAGGTTTGAGTATGCATTGGACAGTGGATTATAACTTACGGGTCGTTGAATTCGAGGATTTTCCCTTTCCATTCGAATAAATCATACAAGTAATTAATAAAAAGAATTGGTAACACAGTCTGTGTAATAACTTACCCCGTAACATATTTATCTAGCTCACGGTCAGGTTTTTAGGCAAAATTATTCATTTAAGAGTGCGTGTTAGATAAATAAACGCTAAAAACATAAATTGATTTCTACGCTTGTTTCGAAGCCAATATTGATAAAATACTCAATGACAATCCTATATGATGGTATTTGCCAACTTTGTGGGTAAATATTTATCCAGAATTACTAATTCGTTACACGTGATCTCTTGCGCCGCAGTTAAATGCACGAGGTTCCGGCGTCAGAGATTGTGCCTCAGAAGTTCGCAACACTGGAAACAATTTTGTTTAAAACGTTGGCTAAAACTATTTTCTAGGATTGTTATAGTTTAATTTTAGCAAATTGACTTCAAGAAACCTACAGTTATAGATTAATGCTTTTAGCGTTGAATTATGTACCACGCCCTCTTAAGGAGTGAGTGGAAATTTTTAACGTCTGTAGCAGCCTAAATATGTAATAAATTTTAATTAAAACGACAACGCATGAGATGAGAACAAGCAGAGTAGTGTACGGGTAAAAAACTTGAAGTAATAAAATGTTCTTTACTTCGTTCTGGTGAACGTGCGATGAATATTTCATCATCGTTATTTCATCTCACAATTCACGTATTCGTGCTCGCCTAGACCTACGGCCAGAGGCAAGCAGTCAGTTGTTTGTAACAATGTATCGCTCGTCAGACTGTTGTCGCACAACTCGGCTTGTTTACGTGAAACATGATTCAGGCAACGCGGCCCAGGAACGTAAACAGAAACATTCCAGCCACATATTACAGCATGCAAGATAGCTGTAAACCATTGCTTTTACAACACCACGGAACTTCAAACCTCTTCGGATGTATTCAAAGCTACTAACGACTGCTTTAGGCTACGGATTAAGAAAATAGTAACAGATAAGTGAATAATGAAATTTCAGTTAACGATACTTGCCAACATTGTTGCTCGCGGCAAATTCAATACTTTTTAAAACACTGCGAAATTTTTTATTTCAATCTTCACTATTAATTTATTATATATATATGCCTTATGTTCATATAAATTTTGTACGTGTCACTAAATAAATAAATGTTTACAGCTTGTTGCCTTTCAGAGGGCCTGACCACAAAAGTAAAGAACAGGAAAAATAACTCGTAAAGTATTATACGTTAAAACATTCAGTATTTTGGCAAACAAAATGAAGCGGATGTATGGTCTTTTAAAATAATAATATATTAACTAATAAAATAAAAAAATATGTTATTAATAATTTATAAAGTTTTTATTTTTGTGGGGTGGTACTTTTCTGCATAACGCCATTCAATTGTCTCAATATTATGTACTCGGGGTCAAACAGAGTCCCTAGAAAAAAAGGAGGAGGGGTGTTTGTCAGAGTGGTGATGTGTAGACCACTTGTCTCCTACTATTTTTGGTCGTGGTTCTGTTTCCGTTGGGGCCGCGGTGGCCAAGGGGTCAGACCATACGCCTGCTACCAAGGCGATTCGGGTTCGTTTCCCGTCGGGTTTGGCGGATTTTCGCATGTGGGAACCGTCCCGGTCGATGCCGCTGGTTGGCGGGATTTCTCGGGGATTTCTCGTTTGTCCCGCCCTTTCAATCCGGCGCTGCTCCATTCTCACCTCATGTCACCTCTTACCGCTCACCAGCTGAAGACCTCGACGTTAAGCGCTTACCAAAATCTCTCAGTCACTATGTTTGCGGTGTGGTCAGTCTCAATAATCGGGTTTTCGCTTGGAAAGTTTTTTTATCTCGACCTACGGATTACGTCATATCACCCGCACCACCCTTCAAATCATAGCTGTAAATTTCTAGCCAAAAACTCTGCCCTCCATTAAAATAAATGTTTCCTTGTTCCTGCACCGTGGATCGAACTTGCAGTTAACGCCAAAATCCATAATTTCTACCTATTTTACGATAGTTAATCTTTAAAATCATAAACGATAACAGGCATCAAAAACAGTTGCACAGTTTTGTTAAAAACAGAATATGATACGTCAACTATTTTTTCTTTCTTTCAAGACTTAATTCACGATGGTTTTAGTTAGTTATGCAATTAAGGAAATTCTAGTTAATGAACTAACTAGCCAAAACTGTAGGCCAGTAACTTTTGTCTAGAAAAATTAGACTGCATAGTAACTGTGCAACAGTTTTTCGATATCAGCTCTTGTTTAGGAATTAAAAAAATATTACTATCGTGGAAGCAGTAGAAATGGTGGATCATATGGTCTTACGGATGCGCTCAACACTGTAGGTCCCCGAACTCCACACTGGAGCATATGCATGTATGCCACCACTGAATTTTTGTTCGTCTCGGTGTAACCCAATTTTTATAGGATCTTTTAGGTTTTTAATAAAATTTCGAAAACTATGTACACATAGATATTTTAAATCTAAAATTAATCGCACGGAATCACCTGCTCATATTTTATTTTTCATATATTTATTCTTGTAGCAATACAGGAAATAATTTTTTGTTTGAAAGTGGTAGATCAAAATGTGACTGAGTAAATCTCTATCTTGCTCTCGCCAAACTCCGATGTAGGCATACGCGTGGTATATAAATAAATGCTTGTAGTATTATACGAACATTGCAAATTTCCCTAAACCAATACGCTAATTCGCCAAATTTCTGAAGAGGAAAAATTCGCGCTTGGCGTACTTCTGGGACAGTGTCTCTGACGCCGACATTTCGCAAATTTTATTATTAATTTTTTGTGAGTTAAGATGTTAAATTTAGCAAGTACGTAACTTTAACTAAACATATCGTAATAAATAAATGCCGTAAGAACTGTTATCTCGAAGTGTTATTTACTTTTATTTTTCTATGCCGTCTTCGAGAAACATGGAGAAGATTTTTACTGTGCACAATGTGGCAATACTGCACGGAGAAAGTCACCTCTCGCGCTCCACGGCCAGGTATTATTTTATATATGTTATGTCAAGTAAACGTATAATCATGTTTGGACCACTCGGGATTTGAACCAGCGCCCACAATGTGCAGGTCTAACAGTGGACCGCAAGAGAGGACTACGTGCAGTGCTATGTTGCCACATTGTGCATGATAATGTAAACATTGCCACTAACATTCTCGTCTCCAATTTAGCCCAGGATTCACGCGATGTGCTCGTCCTGCGTTTGTTTCCGGACATTTCCAATTGCCTGTGATCCCCGAGGATTACTCAAGCTGCTGGACTGCGAGACTTCGCCTTTATCTGAACTGCGATCGACCATTGAGGAACCACTTGGCCCTGACGAGGTCACCCGGAGGACATCTGCACTGACAAATACATTCGTCTTGCAGAGTCTCTAGGGGTCGGAGGTCACCCCAACAGACACGAGGCCGCCCGTCGCATTCCTGGATGCACTACGTGACGTCATAACAATCGATAAGAGAGTCGGCTTTCTAGAAGTGTTTCGCGTATTATTGTCTTAACACTGTTTCAAGAGATAAAAAAAACGTCTGAGGTTTTAGGAATATTTTGTGGTTGTACGGTGTGTTACAAGATACAACTTGTTAACCATACCAGGAGATATGAAATATTATTTAATTCATATTTTGTACCCAAATAAATTTTTCATTAAAATTCTAACTTCGTAGAAAAATTCTAGAAATAATTTTGACATGTGTGTTAGAATTCAACAATAGTCCTTGAAGGCGCCGTAAATGCATGTGGTGTAGATATTTTACAATAAAATTTCCTTCTCAAAAAAATCCTTACCAGAAGAAAACTTTACACCTTATTTCCCAAGGAGATAACCTCGTGATACTATACTGACACGCATTGTGTCATGGTAAAAACGTAAAAAATTATCTTGTACAATTAATAGTCTTAAAGGTGTTTTGGGAACGAATAAAATTTTATTCATATCTAGTAAGTCGCTCATTGTTCTAGACTACAAAATAACAGAACAACTTAAGTACAATTATGGTGGTTTATTACGTTAAATTATATGGCTGGCACAATACAAGCTTTCTTCCAATACAAATATTGCACAAATTTAAGAATGTTATTTTTTGACCAACCGGTATGTTTCACGTAATATTTTACGTTACCGTGTAGGTACACATTAAGTGTACTGCTAATGGTTTAAAGCGAGTAAATTTTTACTGTCAGCAGCCTAGATTTCTGAGTCCTATACACTCACTTGTAACAATATAACAGTTGGCTTCTAACAGTAAAAGTGGGCAGCACGTGACAGTCCTACGAATTATTTCCTTACTTGTTGTTGGGATAAAACTATACAGTTAATATGTTTGGAGAAAATAACGGTTCTTGCGCGAAGGAAGATACAACGTACAACCATGAGGAATGCACTCTGAGAAGTGAGGTAAAGGCACAGAATAAATAATAATACAGACGTGAAATATCATGGCGGCTCGTTTGACACGGGCGAACTTCGTCGCTTATTGGCTGCCCCAGGGTGTTGATTCCAGCCTCGTGTCTGTTTGGCTCCCGCATGATAGGTTTCCTATTGGCCTGGCTGCTGGCTAGCAGGGCTGCCACCTTACTCTGATTGACGGTAGGCATCTCCGCCATGTTGCTAGCCAGGAAAGCCATTTTGCTGGCGTGTGTGATATTGAGTTCGCCGTCCTACCGGTAGGGACCCTGTTTTTTCGCGAGAAGAATTCTGCCCAGTTTGTTTTAGTACCTTACGTGCACATATGCAATTCTGCATCGTGGTTATTGGAAGCGTGTCTGTGTGAAGAGCCGTATCTCATTTGACTGAGCCATTTACAATAACTTTCCTGCAACTCCACATTTCTGTGATTTGCCGGTAGACTCTCTAGGCTCGCGACAGTTAAAATATCCAATCACTGACCACGAAGCAGAACTGCAGATGTGCACTAAGGCACGGAAACAAAGTGAGGCAAAATTATTTTCGCGAAGAAAACAGGGTCGCTACCTACCGGCTATTTCACTTCTGTATTCCAAAATATTCTGTGGCTGAGGCATTCAAAGTTTGTCTCTGCGATGGACGTCTTAGGAGTTGTCTGGCGTCGTAACGGCGCCGGCGCTGTCAATACCGGGGAACTTCCACGTGGCCGCTACGCCATGTGATTCACTTCCCTAGCACGAGCCGACGACCTTGAGCCTTGTTGACATTCAGACTAGAGGGAAAACATCCGGTACGCGAATACACAGTGATGAGCGAAATTTGTGAGATAAAGGTTTTTCTACGTTCCGTCAAGTAAATGAGGGTTAGGCTAACTCCAAACACTACAGACTTCTGTGGAATTGCAATTTCCGTTCGCTACGTCCGAAGTTAACTAACAAATAATTCAAAACACACACACACACACATATATATATATATATATATATATATATATATAACTTTCTTATGCTCTAGGCGTATTTCGAAATGACCGCAAATGTTCCACATTTTTACAGGACGTGGATAAAAATTAGCGCTAAATAATTTATAAAAAGTTAAGGTTTTTAGAAAGTATATGTCAGAAGAAAACTGCAATGCAATACTATTGTATCCACCAATTTAATAATGATACATTTTACAATAATATTTCCTGGTTTTTATATTTTATTTAATTATAATTTTTTTTAATATGTAATATTAAAAAAAAATACAACTCAGTTTAATAATTGATGATTTCTTTTGTTAGTTTGACAGTAGAGAAGGCCTTAAACAAATCAATATTTTACTAGGGAAATTGTACTCGTGTGAAAGACAATGTTTTATGTTGGTTTACTTCATTAAATGACCTGCATTAACATCCAACTTTAATTTGAGCTGTTAGCTCTGCACACTTTTATGAGCAATGAACATTTTCTCCAGAAAACTTGGTGCATTTAGCACTGGGTTTCAGTGGCGTTATTGTTCTTCTCTGACAACGACAGGCGGTAGCTGTTGACCACGATCAGGAAGTATATCAGCAAGGCTGAAACAAAAAATACGTTATATTTTTTAATATATAATTTCATGCAAACAGGAATGGCACATTGAATCAAGCGTAATTATCAAGAAGCGTTCAAACAAAGAATGTAAATCAAGTTTCGATGCACGCTAGCAGTTTTTCCAAGCACTCCCTCACCAGGCAAGGCTCAAAATTATCAGTGAAACTTTAATACAGGCACTATCCAAAGGATCTTGGCAAATTACCTTGATCTGCTGGCTAAGAAATTACTGTACAACTAGCATAATTTCCTGTACAGTTTGCATGTTGAACCACAGAAAAAATGTGGGATGTATGATATTGACTGAGAATGTAAAATTACTCACTTTATATAAGTGGCTTTTTAGAGTCTTTGGAATTTAATTTTGACCCTTCATACGAACTAAGTTGCACAGCTGCCTGCCAATTTGTATGATTCTACAACTTATTAGTATAAATAAATTAGTGCACGTAACATATACATTGTACAGATCGCATTGTACCCGAGAGAAACAGTATCGTTATTGACAAGCCAGTCTTCCATAGTGCTGTATTTACCGTGAACAATATTTTCTAGTAAACTTATTTTGAAACTTGTTTTGCTGTAGCACGGAAATTTACGTTGGATTATTTTAAAACCAAATGGTTTTCGTAATAAAAATTATTTCGGTTAAAAATTTGTAGTCCACGGTTAAATGAAACATTTTGAAAGAACCGTTTAGTTTCTTATTTCAGGCATTTGTATATGCACCAACAATAAACTCTGTGCTAATGACAGATGCCCCTTGTTGTGATAAACTAACAATGCCGAGAACTGTGCATGGTATTAAAACAAATATTGATATGTCATTTTATTCTGAAATATCGGGATTTCATGAAAAGTGGAACAGATGAGTATATAACGCAGTCGTGCAGAAAACCTTGAAAATACTTTCTAGAGTCTGTATTTGGAACTGTAGTGTAGGTTATATTAATAGAAAAATATTTTCCTGAACGTTATTTATATTATTAATTGGAGATTATTTTCGGAAAATTTACAGCACAAAATTTTCCATTTTGATAAGTTTTCTCAGTGGTTTTAAACTGTCTTTACTTTAACATTTGGTATGTACTTTGTATTGACGAATTATAAAAAGTAAGATATATGTGAAGACAAACACTGAAGTATTGCATTATGTATAGGCCTTGGCTTAAAAAGACAATCTACTCCTCTGAAGTTTCACAAACATACCCACGTTCATCCTGTCCCTATTGTCTATACGTACCGATGTAGATGCCTTCTATAACGGCCAGAATAGTTTTGAGCTCTCCTCCAGATGACAGACCGGCCATGATATATGAGATGATTAGTGCCAACGCCATGATGAAGTACATGCTGTTAACGACGATCCAAGGCACAAGGAAGCCTCTCTTGTCCTGCGAAACATCGAGCCTGTTATAAGGTTGCGTTTGACGAATTCGGAAACACTTGTTTGTTCCTTTATTTTGTTAGAAATCCCATGTCTAGAGAGAATGATTTATCGCGGGAAAACTTGACTGTTTGCTGGGTTTCAACGCAAGTTTAGTTTACCAGAAGATGACTGGCTTTCTCTTTACGTGGAGCTGTTGCCCTATTTGACTGATCCAATAAGAATCCCGCTGTTGTAATATTTGATGCCTGTTATTGGTTTGCAGACAGCTACGTTGCGTCAGACGTACATCACCCAATCATATGTGTTATAATTAATTACAGCGTTTTCAAGGGTATGTTGGCACAAAACATTTTCGCGATATACCATCCTCTCTACGTATGTTCATAAGCGCTTAGCCCAAATGCTAGGCTTGTGAAATGTGAAGATTGGAACAGGCAATACAGATGACGAACGATATTAAGGGTGTTCAAGTGCGATACACTCACAATTTTATATTTTTATGATATATTGTTAGTTTTGTAGACTATACTAGTGAGTACATTTTACGCTTACGAAAGAATTTGAGCTCTCATAGTTTCCTCATAACGGGGTGTCAAAGTTAAAATTTGCTTGTTACACTGCCATGCAAATAGTGAAAACCAACTGGCCTACTTACAAAATATAATCCACTGTGAACTTACATCCCATAAGCTATGCAATAAAACATTTTAAAAAACCCACAACGTAAAATTTTGAATTAAAAAAAATCACAAAAATACCCCAAAAAGTTGTAAATTTAGCAATTTTTTAATGTACAAAACCAGTTCGCGGGATTTTTTCAAGTGTTTTAATACATAGCCTGTAGTATATTACTTTACTGTGAATTATTTCACTACGTAAGTCAATTGGTTTTCACTATTTGCATGGCAGCAGAACATGTAAATTCAGACTTCAACGCGCCGTTATGAGAAAACTACGCCAGCTAAAATTATTTCGTAACAGAAAACTTCACTCACAAGTATCGTCTATAAAACTAACACTATTTCATATAAATATAAAATTAAGACTTTATCGCACTTGAAGATCCTTACACGCAGATAGATAATTAAAAGTTAATTAATTTTACATTTAAGGCACATTAACCATAAAGTCACTCAAAATCGCTGTCGACAACGTTAATACATTGTCTGCACCGCCTGATTATGGTCTAACTCCAGGAAATATTCATGGTATTTTCCGTATGATTCCAGTAGCTACTTGAATATGCACACTACTCTAACAACTCAATACGACCTCTGTGCTGTTCGTTGCCGGACAGAATATGGTGTTAGTCTGCATGTATCATTGTTTCTGGATGTAGTTACTTGGACATACTCCATTGCGAAATAAATGACTGTCAAAAGAAAACTAAAAATAAGACAAAAAATTCATAAATAAGCAGAGTTTACATTTGACAGTTATTTATTTCTCAATGGAGTATGTCCGAGCAACTAAATCCAATCATGCACTCCCATTGTGCAGTTCTTTCAAAGATCTAATCATTCTTTCTATTTCGGGGGCTCTAGTATGTAGACAAAGGAAGCTATTGACATACGTTTGTTAACAAATATTAAATATATCTCTGTAGATATGTGCTATGCCTTAATTCTCTCACCTTAAGGGGCCTCCCTACACGCGCTTCAAATGCGTTGCAGCAAGAAACTATTTAACGAACGTTATATATGTAGAGCCACGATTTTGTGGCGAAAAGATTTTTGCAACATTTAGTTTCAATGTCTCGCGTGCACCTCGGCAGCTCATCTTCACGGCTATCGGCAGCGCGTCTTTGCTCAGACACGTCCCTCACTTGACTGCATCAATGACAATGAAGCTATTGTGACGCAACACGTCTGTGATTTGTCAGTAGAACCTCAAGACAAGTGACAGTTATAACGCCCAATCACTGACCGTGAAACAGAGTTGCGGATGTGAACGTAAGGCATGGAAACCAATTGGTGCAAAAATCATTTTGCCATAAAATCGTGGCTCTAATATATGTATATCTACGATAATAAAACACGTTCCAAGCAATGTTGCTATGGTTTTAAAATTTTGACACGTTCATTAGAGACAACATTTTCGGGCTCCTCAAAATATCCAAAAATGGTTTTTCCAGACTGGCGTACCTAGAAAAATAGCAACCGGATTAAAAAAAAAACACACAACAATAGAAATGAGCATTAGACTTAGAACTGTGCTGCCCACAAATAAAATAATGTAGTCATCGCTTTAAGTCTCATAGGAAAAATGATAACAGTAAAGCACTGCACGGAGATGTGATAACACATTACATACGGCAATCTTACTGCTCCTGCCTCGCATATACACTAACACTCGCTATCTAGGAAGACCACTTAAAGCTCGCGATCAGTAACCACATACAATTTTATTATTTTCCGTACTTTTTTTAAATTCTGAGAAGAAAACTTATAAATATGCGATTATACCGGAAATTCTTATTTGCCTTCCGCAATAGTACAGACATGACGATTGAGCGGGTAATAGACATGATGATTGAGCTGGTAATGTATAATTATGCCACATTCAGTCTAGCAAATTGCTATAGTGATTGCGGCGTAATTACAAGTTGGCAGCTTAATCACAGTGTCTGTACTATACCGCAAGGTAAGTAGAATTCGCAAATTTAACACTTTTCTCGTCTGAAGATTAAAAAAAAATTAAACATTATAATATTTGATGTGGATACTGAAGCCGAGCCTTAAGGGCCCTTCCTAGATAGACTGTGTTTGTGTGTGTAACGCTGAAAATCGATAGGGTGGTAAGGTTGCCGTTGACAGGCGTATGTAATGTATTATCGCCTCTCCGTGCAAGCCACTTAGCTGCCGTGCAGTGCTTTACTATTATCATTTTTCCTATGGGACTTCAAGTGGTGACAAGATTATTTTATTTATAGGCAGCATAGTTCAAAGCCTAACGCTTGATCCTATAGTTGTGTTTTTCAAATACGGTTATTTTTCCAGATTACGGCAGTCTGAAAAAGCCATTTTTGGCAATTTTGATAGGCTCGAAAATGTTTTCTCTAAAAAACGTGTCGAATTTTTAAAACTATAGCGTCGTAGTTTGACTTGTGTGTTGTTTTCGTAGATACACAAATATAATGTACGTTTAGTAGTTCCGTCATAAAAAGAATAGTCGCAGCTCGCTGCAACACATTTGAAGCGCATAGGTACGGAGGGCCCTTAAAATGAATCGGTATCCGCCATATTTTAATAATAGAATTCTGTATTTAAGTTGGTCTACATATTTAATATACTGTTTTATACTTCGACAAGGCAGGGGGAAAAATTTATTACATTGTATACAGTTGACATTGCTTGACAACTATTGCTTGTACAGTACTATACCTGTGGCCATCCATAGGAAAATAAGATTTCCTTACTAGTTACAAACTAAGAAAGACAGTGAAGGTGTGGCGATTTGGTAACGCTTGAGAAGGTAATATCTGTCCCATGTCGAAGGGAAAATATTGATGAATTTAACTGTATGAAACTCAGAGCGAAAATTGAAGAATTCGAAGATGGCAGGTACTGATCCCCATTAAGGAGAGCTCATTAGAGACAATCCGAGCTGGGCTCAAGTAACAGGAACATTAAGAGAAGTGGCCATGACCTGAAATCAATCCAGCATTCACCAGGCGTTGTTGAGGAAAACCACGGAAATATGAAATCAGGATGGCCTGAACGGTAATCAAACTAGTGTCCTCTCGCAGTGCAAGTCTTGTGTCTTACCTATGCGCCACTCTTCTCTGCGCGCTGTTTAGAGATTCAATGTGTTTGAGTCTGCTGAAATAAGCTGTAATGACCGCGCTTAATATAAGTCCTCTGCCTCGGTAAATCATGAAATACGTAATCGATTGTTACAATTCCTCAGAAACTAATTAATGCACTTGGAGTGAGTGAGTGAGAGATTTTGGTCAGCGCCTAACATTGAGGTCTTCAGTGCTGGTAAGGGGTGGCATGAGGTGAGTATGGAGCGGCGCCGGAATGAAAGAGCGGGGGAAACTGGAGGTCCCCGAGAATACCCCCCGACCAACGGCATCGTCCGGCACGATTCCCACATGCGAAAATCTTGGGACCGACCCCGCCGGGAACTGAACCAGAACGCCTTGGTGGGAGGCGAGAGATCTGACTCCTCGACCACCGCGGACCCCTCAATCCACTTGGAACATTGAATGTTGTGTAATCGGATGACAACGAGCCAAGCACTGAACTAGCGTGCAGGGTTCCCGCCGATACATTTTTTAGAATGGGGCTTATGTAATTTGATTGGTGGAAAGACTGTAGCAAAGTTGAGCACACGTTAGTATATTAGTGTTTTTAATAAGTGTGATACGTTAACAACGACCCTACGTCCTTGTTCGAAGTTGATTTTTCGTACATAGGACCATGGACCAATGCGAAATAGTTTCGTAAAAAACGTAGGCCTATTTACGAACACAATGCAAGGCATTTGAAGCGCGTGGCATATGGCGCATTTAATATTCCACTATACACCTGATGCACAAATTCTTTATTTTAAACCGTAATATTTGTTTTAGAGTATAATTCATTAGTGTTTGTTTGAAGAACCAATTTAATGTATGTGTTCTTTAACATGTTTGCACTAAATTTGTTTTATGCGTTAAGAGGCCGTGGTACATAATTCAACGCTAAAAGCATTAATCTGTAACTGTAGGTTACTTAAAGCCAATTTGTGAAAATTAAACAATAGCAATCCTAGACAATATTTTAAGCCAACGTTTTAAACAAAATTGTTTCCAGTGTTATCAACTTCTGAGGCAAAATCGCTGACGCCGTAACCTCGTGCATTTAACTGCGGC
Organism: Medauroidea extradentata; assembly: GCA_003012365.1. Lineage (NCBI taxonomy): Eukaryota > Metazoa > Arthropoda > Insecta > Phasmatodea > Phasmatidae > Medauroidea > Medauroidea extradentata. The sequence continues at coordinate 214,599 of PNEQ01000867.1, forward strand.
GCAAGAGATCACGCGTAACGAATTAGTAATTCTGGGTAAATATTTACTCATAACGTTGACAAATACCATTATATAGGATTGCCATTGAGTATTTTATCCATATTGGCTTCGAAAAAAGCGTAGAAATCAATTGGTGTTTTCAGCGTTTATTTATCTACCACACACTCTTAAGTGCAATTTGTAAGCAGTGATAGAAAAAAATGGATACTAACTTTTTTTCTATCACTGTTTACCGATTGCTTTTACCAAATAATGCAAATTTAGAGCAGAAATGTTCGCGATGCGCGCAACTGCTGTCAATCTCCACGTCGAGTACTGTTCTTAAGAGGCTTAAAAACATGACGTATGAACGATGGTGTAGTGTGCCGCGCCTATTCTTTTCTACGCAAAACAGCTAAACTTATTCACCATATGATTGTCTACGATAATAACTGCTGTCATTTTAAATACTGCTACATGGTTTGGAAACAAGTTTTTGGGTTCAATTTTTTTTGACAGCTGTAACTGGAAACACTGGAAGCATGCGTTGGACTTTACTCCAAACCTTTTCCACAAATAAAATTGCAGGGTCCGTCGAGTGTGGAGAGCTGAACCTTGTCGCTTCACTGTCTACGCGTATCAAAAGCGGAAAATTACATCCGTATAGCCCTCTCAACGACGAGGTCTTGAGCAGCCATTGAGGTTTTAATTATTCTTAGATATTGAATTGCATGAACGGGAGGGAAGTGGGCGAAGCGAGACGACTGTTAGCGCCTCGCCTAGTTCCCAGCGCAAACCATGTTCTTCAAACTCTATTGAAGAAAAACAATGCTGTTATTTTGTATGTATACAGTTCACATTGGTATACAGTTCAGTTTTTACTTTATGGGCATTACTATTCGTAAGTAAAAAACTCCGTTTTATAAGTTTCGAATTATTTTGCATTCTATTTAACGCTATTAGTGTATGTGAATACTCTCTGTAGTCGACCAATTAATGATACATTTCTACTGGTATTGGTGTAGTATTCATTAAGTATAGTTTTCCCATGTATTTTCAGTGTAAATTAGTTTTTTACTTTTGGTTAAGTTTTCAAAACCCGTAAAATATTGAATTTCACATATCACCGTGCTGAAATCTAATGTAATAACAAATTTTACAAGCTTGAAAAATCCTAAAATGTAATATCTTAAAGTTAAACAGTATTCGGTAAGAACATGGCATAATTATTATTTCTACTACCAAGCATCTTAGATGTATAGAATGCATGTGTTAGTTGCGAGTGTGCTCAAGTACCGTGTAAAGTGCAGACTTACTCTTTTAACTCCGTAGACGAGGCAGACGGCCGCCAACATCTGTATCAGCTGTACCACTCCGGCTATCATGCAGACACAGGACACCACACCTGTCAAATCACAACTGCCATTACCAACCTGTTCGCTAACCGTGTGATATTTAATTGCGTATTTGTTGGTTTCAGTTGTTCGATACATTTAAACTTCATATGACAGTAATTATAAAATCCTCACTACCTGACTTTTAATGAAAGATATTTGCCATGGAGAAAATTATTGAGTGAAATATTATGGACATACGCCATTGTAGTACTGGGCCGTCTCATAAGACCAAGGCAAAACCTTAAAAAAAAAAAAAAAAAAAAAAAAAAACCAAGCAGAATAGGATTGGTATTTTACGAATGTGTTGACTACAGCCTATTCAGCATTTTTCAAATAGTTTTTTCTTGGCTCACTCTAAGCTCTATGAGACGACATAGCATTTAAGTGGCGTAGGTCCACAATTTTTCACTTAAACTATTTAATTCCCCGCTGAAGAAGAGTACAGTTCACTTATGTCAACTCAGTGGTCAAAGAAGGGAGGCTTGCTTTGAGGAAAGGTGAAGGGAAATTCTTTGGAGTAAGAAGAGGAATTTGTTACGAGTAAAAGTACATTTAAACAACAATAAGAGAAATGTATAAGGTATCTACCTTGAAGAAGAATGAAGGGATTCTTCTTGATCAATTGTAATTAACTACATTTTGAGAAGGATAAAGTATTTTTGAGCAATTATGAGGGATTTTGTTTGGGAAAACATAGGGTACTTGTGAATGAGTGTGAGGGGCAAGCTGCAATATAATAATTTTTTCTGCAAATAAATATCACCGCCTATTGTGGTATAGTCAACTGATCGACAGTTACTGTTGCAAGGATATATTATTATGAAGATTATACCTTGTCCTTCACCAGTCGTTGTCAGGAAGCCCATATATAGCTGGGTCAGCCTACTATATGAAACAACACCTACACCCATGATGTACATACAACTATAACTCATGTGTTTCGAAAGTAGCGTACCAATGACTTAAAAAATGTTTCACCATAAGTGTTTTTGCTGTTTACATTGCATGCTTTAAAAGTGAATTCATTACTTTGGATGACTAAATGATAGTAGTACTCCTAGATAGAACAGAAAGTTCGAACCAAATTTTGAGTTGGTACCATTTAGAAAATGTGTCGTGGTTTGATAAAGCCTGCAACATGACAAAATTTGACGTGAGGCAATAACAAAACAGACATTGTAAAAGAAAAACGAAATTATGTTTTAAGATACTTTCAACAAATATGTATAAAACTGTAATTATATCATCAATGTGTCCAGGAAACTCAATAAAAAACCGTGAGTGACAATAAGATAAAAAACAAGGAAGGTGTATGTATGTAAACTGCACAAAAATTGACTAATATAACAATTTGCAAATATGTGTACACCGACAGTACGATTGAGTTAGTTTTAGCTATATATTAGTATCAATAACTTACAGTTATGAATTTTACATGTCAAAATATGAAAAACTCGGAATGCAAAATTTATTTACAATTCGAAAAATTTATCACAGCTAATGTCTACAGTTAGAACCGTATTCTAAATTTATATAAAATATTTAATTTTTCTCTTTACGAAATTCCAAATTTATTGTATAGTAAAAACGTGAATAATGTGAGATGCAATGTTTCGTTAGTGTTTTTGTATGTTTTATTAAATATTGCCGACGACTTATTTCGCGTGGTTTGAATTTAATTCCTGATTGAGTCGTGCAAAAGTTCAGGCTTGCTACTACAAATTATTTCAGGTGATCAGTAAATATATGTATTTATATTAGTAAAATATTTTCAAAAATTAAATTTTTCCAAATGATAAAAATTTAAAGAACCAGTTATGAATGGAACTTAAAATATCCTATAAGTAATAATATTTACAATCACAATATTAAAAGTGATCCATTTACGGTAATTTTTAATGGTGCAAATTAACGATAAGTTTAATTAATAACCGTTTTGGAAACATTATGAAAATTTCTTCACTAAATGTTTTGGGTACTCAGTCCTTCGCCCCAGCCCTTTTTGTTCTATTTGTATATAGTTGTCAGAAACAGGCACGGTCACACGCGCATAGCTCACCAAATTTTCATAGCAATCGGATTCGTGGTATATGAATGAATACGTTACAAACAGACAAACATTCATACTTAGATATGATCGCATTACTCACCTGCGTTAACTGTAAGCTCGTGGTCGCTGTAGGCCGTAGGTCTGAGCGTGAAGAATCCAATCGCTCCCACGACGCTTGAAACCTACCACCAAGAAGGGAACATTTTAGAGTAGCTAATTATCTTGAAAATCTGAGAAAGTATGTGTGTATGCTTACATATTCACACTAGACACCAAATGAGGGGCTTTAGCGAGCTCTACAATGAATTACTCAAATTAGTGCCCAATTGGCAAGACTAATAGAATGTTTAATGCTTCATCAAGAACTAACATAGCAAACTAGATCAATTCAGTACTTAGTTGACATTATTACAATAGCTACTGTGAACTGTGATGTTCTTAGTTTTTCTTAGCGATACTTTACGCATATAAAATTGCAAGTACAGGAATTAATAACGTCACGTTTTACTGGAATTCGCAGGAATTTGAATGTAAATATAGAAAACGAAAAAAATAAAAAGCAATTAAAACTACTTTGCGAATATAATTCCGTAAACAATTGTAAGAGCAACGCATTTCTTCAGCGTAATATTTTTTGAAGATTGGAAATTACAAAGTTACGGCTTCTTTAATGGCTCATTTGAATCGCGTAGTAATAGTAACTCGTCTGCTCACAAAGTTAGCAAAAACATTTTTCCATATTATTTTTTTACACCCCCCCCCCCCAAATTTCTGCAAATTTTAATAAATCATTTAACGTTAATAGTGAGCAGTAGACAAATAATAAAGATCTAAAATAACCAATTTAAATCAACATATTTTCGAAAAGTGTGGAAACACTGCAAAATCACAATCCTAGATAGTGATATTTACCAACTTCATGAGTAAAAAATTACCCATAATGACTCATTTGTTAGGTGTGATATCTTACTCCGCTATACATGTACGGGGTTTCAGCATCATAGAGTGTTCTTTGCTAGCAAAGTTTCCAAGTGCTATTGTCTAGGAAGACTTATTTTTTATTTTTGCGAATTGGCTTCGAGAAACCTGCAATTTTAAACTGATGCTTATAGGACTGAATTATTTACCATTCCCTGTCAACTTATGTACGACTCCCTCATAAGTAGTTACGACTGCTGTATGTGACCCATCACAATATTTTTAATGAATAAAACTAGTAGTGACGACGTATATCTGTAGGACTTATAACGTTTTGTTACGTAACGAAAATAATATTAAACTCAGCCGTTTGTCTGGTAATCTAAATACTCTGTCATATTTTCTGACCTTGCCCATAAACTGAAAAACCTATGTTTGTACAGCATCACTGCATTATTACTCCCCCTGAATTATCTTATCACTAGGACGGAAGGAATTCCGATAGGCTGGAGGTTGCTATGCGATAAGATAAGAATTTACTAGCTCGGTGTTGTTCAGAGGATTTAGTCATGAATGCAGTACTGCCGTTGGAGTAACGTTGCAGTGACCGTTAACTTTAGGCAAGACGACACTCATGAATGAATAGTCCTGTTAAGATTTGTATTATTAAACAAATTCCTAGTAGTGATCCGAAATTTCATCAAGTTGAAATATTAATTGGGGTTGGTAGACCTAATGAGTTCTCAGCAAGAAGCACACTATCCTACAAATAAATACAGTGTTGCCAACAAAACAAATTATTTCCAATCAGAACCTTTGCCCAAAAAAAACTTAAAACGTAATTTGTATACAGCAAAAGCAACGTTTTGCTATACGCGTAATGGAACCATTATAACCGACTCTAATTCACTATAGTAGTTTTTAAATGCTACATAAAAATCAATTTCAAGAATATAATAAAAATCATCCGTAACATGTGATAAGTAGAGACACTGGTAAATCGCGGGAAAAGTTGATTGTTTGCTAGGCTCCAACACGCTATGTATATCACTGAAGGTTTTGCACCTATATTGGCTGTTGTTTATTTGATGCACTGTGTCCCTCTTCAACAGACCCAATTACAACTGTACAGTTTTAACACAGAACGTGTGTGATTTGTTAGAAAACTGTTCACACGTGACACGATTGAGATACTAAAGTTTATTGGAGACTATGCCAATTATTTTCGCGATTTTCCAGTGTCTCTAGTGATAAGAAAACCATGCGCGACAAGTTATTTTAAAATCGACAACTTCATCACTAACAGCTCCGGTAAATTGCAATTATCACCAACTCAACTGCAATCAAGATTTGAAAAACAACGGAGTTGGTAATACTGCTAACAACAAAGTTTTATTTCACCATTCCTCAGCCAAACTCTCTCTCTTATTTTTTTTTTTACCGCCGGGGTATTAAAACATTTCACACAGGTAACAATTTTTCTACGAGCGCTTCTATTTCATAATTTTATACGATTTGTTCCATGACACAAGTTAGGCATGTAATAGTAATTGGTGTCTGTTACCACTCCGTTTAAATATAAGGCGATTCCATCATTGGGGTTTTACGCGTCATAATATTGAGCTACATCACTGATTCTTAAAACCACTCGTCCGTCAGCTTGACACTAGCTCAAAAACCTAGTAATAAATTTATACTTTACACATTTAGGTTTATAATATGTAGGAGGTACAATCTAAAATAAAGTAAGACTAGAAATGTAGCCTATGTTTTTTCGGCGTAGATGTTCAACCTTAAAGTATACTTAAATCAGTATGCTTTTACATCCTCATTTGTCTAGGCCCAACGATTTACGAATATCCGGTATATTCTACCGTGGCCTCGAGTAAAATTCAGAAACATGTGCAAAGCATGCGTTGTGTTTGGAACCGAACCGTTTTGTGGACATATACAACTGCGAGCGAATGTTGTATTGCATTAACAATCCACAATAAAGTCAAATTTAAAAAAAATTAAAGCCAGTATTAGATGTTGTCAACAAAAATAACAAACATACAATTCCAGAAAGGCATTTAGTTGCATCCAGAAAGATAACATGAAATCAGCAATAAAAATAGAACAGTAAGAACTCAAATTAATTCTGGAACGCAATAGAGCCGCTGTACGATAAAAAGACGACAAAAATAAGAACAGTTAAATAAAAAACAAAAAAGGTAAAATATTTGGCATTGGTTTTATACATTTTGTTGTCGCCTTTCTTTATATAATAACAATATATTCCTTTCTGGAATTGTGTGTATGTTATATGTTAATTGACAACAGCAAACACTGGTATTTAATTTCGTCTTTTTGGTTTATCGAGAGGTTTTTCTGCAATACGGCAACATTACGCTCGCAATGGCGTACGTCCACAAAAATGGTTCAGTCCATAATTGTAACCAGAGAAAGAATCTTTTAAAGATAGCATGTGCTGTTTATTAGGTGCATTGTATTGTCTGTACTGACAAGTGGCTGAAGGAACTAACATGTTCCAAGCACTACTGTTAAGAGTAGACTCGACCTCTATAAAACTCTATGGATAATTGTGGCGGTTTCAAGGACTAGGCCTACCTACTTACAGCCACAGATTTCAAATGACGGTTCGAAGTTAATGAAATTATTTTTCAATGGATGAACTTAAAATATAGTTCTGCCAAACAAAAATTATTCTACAATTACTGTACTAAGGAATACGGTTCAAGAAAGTGATTTCCAAAGAAAAAAAAAACTCGAATGATTTGTAACTAAGAAAGTTGAAAATACTCAAGACTCTGCGGCAGTCACACGATGCAGATATTTATGAGGGCATTTTTGCAAAACGAAGCACATTTTGCACGTAAAATATATTTTACAGATATTGGCTTGTTTTCATAGCAAAAATTAGTGACACTTAATGAGTGCAGAAATTAAACAAACAGGTGGAATTATTGCCACGAAAAAATTAAGAAACAAATAAATAAAGCTAAAATTGAGCTATTCTTCGAGATAAGTTGGGTTTATGAAAGTTTTTTTTTCCCGAAATCATTGTAAAACTAACAGATAATGCGTCAGTGGAATCTAACTCTTAAAGTGTTAGGTGTTCGAATGCGGTACACTAAATAAACGTCTTAAATAGTTATAGAAAATAATTAACACATACACCGTATGGAAAACTTAACCAGACCTCAGCTTGTAATGGAGGAAGATTTAGAGTACTGTAATATGCAATGACTGGTAACAGCAGTATACATGTGTATGTAACCTAAGCATGTAAAGAAATGCTTCCGTTGATGAACTGGAAACAATTGAGGGGTTGGCTGGAATAAAGTCTTGAGTAAGCTACAGCATTTCTTCCATCAAACAGTTTATCGTATTCCATTATATCGACAAAGAGACACAACAATTTCTGTTCCGATATCTCAACTCTTCACCAAGTTATGAAACCTTGCCTTGATATGTGCTGATACCACTATGCTGTAAATAATTGCTGTTTCATCTTTAACTGTGTTTGTAGTTAATGTTATTAATTTGCGTAATGTAAATAGTTACTGTTTATTGGTGCTAAGAGAAAATCACACGAGAGAAACGTAAAATAAAACAAAACGAATCTCTCAAAAACATTACACCTAATGCAATTTTCTTATTGAGGTCTTTATTCCAGCCAACTCCTCAGTTTTACCATAGCTACTTTCTTAATACTCTTGTAAATAGGTATGGTGAGTTGAGAAGTGAATGTTGGACAGTGTACGTACCGCGTAGAAGCAGCCAATAGCGATGGTGCCGGAACGAAGGCTACAACCACAACAGCAAGAATCCACCCTCATGTTGGACGACAAGTGGTAGAGTGATACCCGGGCTGACAGGTCCTTGCAGCCAGGCAGTGTCGAGATGACAGTGCCTCCTGGGTACAAGCGCAGGTGACGCTACATGAGCTCGTCAGATCAACCACGACGTCTCATTATCTACGAGGTCCTGGTGAGGCATCATCGCCTGATAACGTAGCGAGATGCCGCTGGAATACGGCTATCGCGCCGTGGGAAACTTACCCTCTCGTGTAGGATTATGTTGTTCGAGAGCTTCGTACAGTTCGAGAAAACCGGCATCTCTTCGTCATTCAACAGGCTGTGTCTCCTTTTATGTTTAAATTTCTCGTTTTCGTATAATCGATACCCTCATGTGAAAACCTCGTTACTCCAAAATCTATTTTTTAGCAGGAGAGGGAGTCTTTTACTGGTTACAATCCAACAGTAAAGCCTCGTGAGCTCTAAATCTCCAAAATATGTTTTTTTTTTTTTTTTTTTTATACAGGAGAGAGAGTTTTTCGCTTGTTACAACCCAACAATGGATTTGCTAGAGTTCGGATTTTTGCTTTTAAAATTTTGAAAAACATAACTGGAGATGCGTGCTTTTCGCAGTTGATAAGGAATTTTTTTCGGGGTAGAATGTAAAAATAAAACGAAAATCTGAAAAAAAAAAAAAAATGGAGTTACGAGGTTTTCTCATGAGGCTATCGTAATGTTGAATTATGTGACGAATTACCGAATATGTCTCTTAATAGAATCATCATGGCGTGTATGATTAGACTAAATTGGTACTACTGTATGAGCTACGTAGTTTTTATTAAAAGGTGACAGGTAATTATCATTTAAACTTTTATACTATGCCCATCTTAATCATTTCATAATTACACTTTATTATTTTTTTATACAGTATGAATAGTGAAATGTAAGGTAATTTTTAAAGTCCTTATTGTAATATTCTTCAAAAAATCTTTCCAGTTATTTAATCAGGAAGAAATTTAGAAAAATTCTGCATGATTAGTAGCACAAGCTGTTAAGAGACATAATCGCCTGACTTTAATTACGTTGTAGCGAGTCACGTATGTCCTTTATTACACGAAACCGCTTAAATTATTCATATTACGTTTATCTATTAACAGAAAACACACTTGAAACTGCGCATATAGAATTTTAAAAAAATAAGCACGCTTGTTAGAAGCATGATTTTCTGGCCTCTCAAAATGGCTAACAAAAAAACCGACTTTTTCAGACTGCTGTAACTCCGAAAATACAACATGAATTCGTAAAGTGCAAATCGAGATAATGCGTTGGTTTAACTTCATATTATCCAAAAATAAAATTTTTGTGTCGCCAATTCTCGTGAGAAAAAAAGACTACAACGGAAAATTTGCACGCCAGTTCGGCGCGCTGGGTATAGAGGCGATATGCTTCCCGTCTAGAGTGCTACTGTGGCTCTTACCACTCCGCTGTTCCCTCGGTAATTTGAAACCGGTACACAGTCCTCTTAACAAGCTTTCAGTAATAGCTTCACCTATATGCATGAACGATTGAATATATGGAATCTTTCAATTAAATTTCAACCCACTTCCAGGCGTCCGTATAATTTGAAATTTCACACACCTATTAAGAATCGATGACAATACAATAATTTCATAGCTATGACCTGATACACCTATTATGAGAAAATATTCCACCTATCAGTGACAGAAAGATTTTTTTAATCAAAATATTTACAACAAAGCATTTTGGAATACATCATTACACACGCTCCATTTTGTTTTATCACTAAAATATACAAAACAAGATAATGGTTTAAAAAAAACCAGATAACACGATTAAAAGCAACACGAATTAAAAAGTTGAAAATAATCATTAAATATAAACATTTTGTTGAACAGCTATATGATGTCCCACGGTTTTGTATACTTTAACTTTTTGCATGAGTTTAAAATCAAAGTATAGTCATTGACCAAAAAAAATAACTTTAATATAAAATATCGTGGGGTGCTCTGTACTTAATTTCCATAGTGACTCTACCTTTACGAATAGCTGGCGTTAAAAATTTAGAAGACACCTCATATTAAGCACCTACGCTACAAAAATATTTTATGCTATATTGTTATTTTAAAAATAATGTCTTCAGAATTGACAATCGACGCTTTACTAATTACACTTTACCTTGTGATCATTGAACTATTATTTTTACAATGGTGTTTAATAACAAACCTAAGCATTGTTGAGGACATACGCCATCACAAGCTGAAAACCTACAATAACACAAGGGAACTAAGCGTGAGAAAATAATCAGATAAGAAAAAGGTAACCAGAATTAACTGTTCACGACAAACATATTACAACACACAAAGCATCAGCTCTTGGAATATAGTTGGTATATGACGGAAAATTAACCAAAACAAGACAGTCGAACAGATAAAAGTCAACCCAGTAATTAAGGTTAACTAATTAAATGTTTATTAAATTAAAATTATGGTTTAATTAACTGATATTTTGATAATTTCTCTTCATTTAACCATGCCCTTATTAATTTTTAAGGAAATAAGTTATATAATCAGCTTTGTTTGCATCGTCAAGTTTTAAATTTATCATTACATTTTATATTTGTTATTTTGTATTTCTCTGGACAAATTGTGTTCACACAACTCATACTTAGAGACAGTTGAAAATCACAGGAAATGTTGACTGTAAGCTAGGCTCCAACATCCTGTGTATAACATTGAAGGTTATGTATCTAATTGTCTATCGTTTATTAAAAGCACAGTCTCTATCTTCAACAGGTCCAGTTAACACTGTACAACTTTAACACAGCACGTGTTGAACGGTGTTATGCAGAAGGCATCCTTGCTACAAAACGAAAGCGCATACAAAAAACAAGCTCCTATATTATTATACAGAAAAACTTCAGTAGCTAAGTTCCCATTGTCAAGCAGAGGTAGGGTATTTGAAAATGGGATTATATTAATTAACAAAATAACAAACCTTTCTTAGTAACAATTGTTTATATTCAACTACTTCATATGTGGGATGGTCTCTTTCTGCCTAACACCATTCTATTGTTCCGAAACTGTTTAGACATATCACTAAGGATAAATATATTACGGTTTATTGGATACTGTGTTGACTTTAAATATATTCACGATTTTCATGTGTGTCAACTAATATTACTTTTATTCTCTTTTGTTAAGTTAGAAACATGCCTTTCTCTGTCTTTGATTTATAATTTTTACAAATATGCTAGAATATTTTAGATATGTTTCCCCCCATTTTATACTTTCTTTTAGCTCTCTGCAGCTACACTGTCACGCTTTTTTTTTTTTTTTTTTTTTAGCGTGGAACTGCTAAAATTATTCCCAATATATAAACCCTTGAAAAACCAGCATTAAATTATGCCCCAATGATTTAAAAATATACCGCACCTTTGCAAGAAACATGTATGAGTGGGCCTTTCAAACTGGCCATTATCAGACTTCTCTATCTGAACAATTCCTACATGATTAGTAAAACATACAGAAGCATTCCTAAATGTTCCGTACTAATCTCCGGAAGAAATGTAACTACGCAATAACTTACTGCTTCGCGCAAATATTATGCATTATTATTGACGTTTGTACGTGAGTCATCTATATTACTTCCGGTTTTTTTTTTTTTTTTTTTAGCCGCGTACTACTGAAATATATTAACCAACCACCTTACATATTACTTCGGATATATTCGTTCCCGTATGGCATATCTCTAAACAGAAAACAAAAATCATGGTGGGCCTGAAGCAAGCAAGCACCATTATAGGCCTATACCATGTTCATCCCTGAAGTATGCTTATTGGTTGTTGTTGGCAGACTGTCATATTATAACTGGTTAGTGCTTGTACAGCAGACCATTATACATTCTTTCAACAGGTTTTATTGGGTACTTCATAAAAGGAGAGTTTTGAGTACGGCTGAAGAATACTTGAGTTTTCTAACGAAAAGGAGAGAGGAGGGGATGATGAATAAGGAAAGTGAAGGGGTTAATAATACTAATCCCCTTGTTGTAGAGAGTAAATGTTGTCTTGCCGGCAGAAACCAGGACATGTGTAATCTCGTTACGACAGGCGTTTTCTTCGGGCGACCTCGGCAAAGTTCGGACGCTGGAGCCGAGGGAGTGGTAGCCGGTGATGTAACGTCGCCGTCTACATTGACTCGTCGCTGGACCGTCACTGAATTGAGCAAACTATGAGTGTTTGTGGGGGGGGGGAAGGGGGGCAGGGATGTAGCGTGGTCTTAGAACGATGTTTGGCCAGTACCGCGGTGGTTCAGGTGTAGAAGCGTGATTCTCGGGAGACTTAGGTGTGAATGTGTCTGACGTATTTTCAACAACTGTGTGTTCGCCACACACGTGTTCAACCGTCTCAGCTCTTTGTTGGCCTGCATACACAGCGGCTTCAGGTAAGTGCCACCCATTACCTTCGTGTACATACAGGATGTTCAGAAACATACGTACAGTAAGGACACCTTGCGAATCCTCGGCTAAATTGAAGACGAAAATGTAAGTGTCGAAATTTTGTGTGACGACATTTTACGTGCACAATGTGGCAACACTGCTCGAGTTTGTCACATCGTGCTCTCCTCGTCCAGGTATAATTTTATTAAAATAATACCTGGACGATGAGTTCAAGATGGGACATACTCTGTATGCATGTTACGTTGATCAAATGTAGAATATTGTTTCGACTACTCGGGATTTTAACCTGCACATGCAGATCAGAACAGTAGTAGTAAATTAAGTAGGATATCTGTATTCAGTATATACGCATATCAATAATGTTTGGAAAAGGTACCTTTAAATCTGGCGCATGGATAAGTAATTGTTCCAGACATGCACAGGCAGAGCCTATTTATAAATGTTAAGTTTCAAACCCCCTAAACTTTACCACATGTTAAACGCCTTCGTGAATATGTCACCATTGTTTTAAAATTTATTCCTTAAGGGCGCCGCCTACCCGCGCGTGAGAGGCTCTAAAGCGACGGAGCAGTAAGGTCGACCTTGAAGCGCGCATCAAACGCCGCGTCGCCTCAACGAGTCAAGCTCTGAACTAACGTACGAGGTTCCTGCCCAATGGTTTTTACTATGGGATACTAAGCGGTGACCATATAAGTTTACTGGTGGAAAGTTTGCAACTAAGTTCAGCGCAGGTCTCAATCTGAGTTTCACATACATCTGGTTAATACATTTTGAAGTACGGAAGTCTGAAAAGGCCGTTTTTAGTCATGTTGGATGGCTTAGAAAGAGTGTTTTTAATGAGCGTGGCGTCATAACAATAAGGTTCCAACCCTGTGTGAAGTTTGTTTTCTTTTCGTACGTTGGCACAATGAGTAACCGTGGAATATTTTCGTAGAAAAAACCTGTTTACCAACACGCTGCAACGCATTTGAAGCGTGGGGTAGGCGGCCGCCTTAAGGACTGTGAACCAATAACAGACCTGCATGAAAACGTTCACAGACTGCCGCTACCGTGTCACATGTACAACTGTCCACTCACTGAAGCAGAAGTCTACAAACAATTAACTATAGGACATAGTATATACAGGACTGTGGAGTCTAGCCTGCTGGTTGTTGAACCCGCCACATTTATTGTTGACTAGACGCAGGTCACAAAGAAACTTTGATTTCACAGCTGCGGTTAAGGATGCTTTTAATCAAACACTAGTGAGAGAAAAATATAAAAAAGGAGGAATATGTTTTTTTTTCTTCAAATTAGTTGGTGTTCATTGCGATAGTAAGCTAAGTAATTTATAATCACAAAATTGTGCAGTATCGTCACGTTAACCCGCAGCTTACAATAAATTGTACAGAAGCCAACACACAGTACAGTTTAATAGAAGTTCGTTAAGGAATTTTCATGTGTTATTGTTTTTAATTGTATTGTAAATCTCATCAAATTTGGTGAAAAATTAAACATTTGAGTGAAGACGAAATAATTTTGTCCGATTCCAGAGAAATTACTTTAAGAAGTTGCTACGACTACAAGAAATATTTGAGTCAATGCAAAAGCCTGGGTCTAATTAGTTACGTGAGATTTGCACTACACAACACTTACTATTAAAATGTTCACTGTTGTGTTAAAAACTTATACAAAAAATTATTTTCTGTTAGTGGTTTTATCACCTTCCCTTGACGTAAAAACGCCAAACCTTTAATAGCCCTTAAATCTCAGAAAAAAGGTGGCATTTGAACGGCCTTAAAATGTCCTACACCAACTTTACTTCAACACTAAAGACTATTAAACAGCCTTAAATGGTCCCACACCAACCTCACTTCAAAGGTAAATACAATTGAGCATCCTTAAATTATCCCGCACTGACATCACTTCAACACTAAAGACCATTAAACAGCTTTAAACGGCCCCACACCGACCTCACTTCAAAGGTATATACTATTGAACAGCCTTGAACGGTCCCACACTACTTCACTTCAACACTTAAGACTATCATCAATGAACCTGTTAAAATAGGCGGTTATATTTAAGTCACGAGGTTAGCCTGAGTATGGCGAAATTTCAGCTTTATAAATTCAAACACTAACCTGAGCAATGATTCCAGCGTCCTAAGAGATAGAAGAATGGCTTCTCGATCATCTCTAGGTTAACCCTGCTCAAGAGTAGAGTAAGCTGCTGTTAGCAGACGGTTTTCGCCAATTGGTTCGAAAAAATTGTAAACATATAACATAATCAACCCACAATAATGTGTAACTTAATACAGTACGTTTAAAATAAAAGAAGGGCGAGTCGAATATTATATGCAATATAAATAAAATAACGCAATTTAAGTATACTTCGGTTATGGTGTTTTGTAAAGTATTTAACAAATGTTAAATATGTTAGAGCTTATTTAGAGTTCCCGCTATCTTAAAACCTTCAATTGCTTGTAGGCGTTTCAATTTAACCGTGTGAAAGGACAAACACAGCCACGTGACAGAAAACCTACCTTATCCCAATAGGTAACATAACCCAGTGACGCATCCAAACCGTGAAGGGTGGTAGAAGAACCGCCCGCCCCCCAATTAAATAAAATTGCAAATACAATGAAAATGAGAGCTTAAAAGTGGTCTTGCTGTAGAGCAGGACAATTTTAGAAAGACATGGTATATCGCGAAAATGTTTTGTGCCAACATACACCTGAAAAGGCTATATTACAATTGCGGGGTTCTTGTCGTCTCAGTCAAATAGGGTAACGGCTCCACACAAAAGCTAAACCCAGTCATCTTCTGACAAGCTGAACGTGCGTTGAAACCCAAAAAAACAGTAAAATTTTTCCTGCGATAAACCATCATCTCTAATGACGATCCAGCAAGTCTAGTTTTCCCGCGATAAATCGTCATTAGAGATGATGGTTTATCGCAGGAAAATTTTACTGTTGGCAGGGTCACAACGCACGTTCAGCTTACCAGAAAATGACTGGCTTTAGCTTGTATGTGGAGCCGTTGCCCTATTTGACTGAGACGATAATAATCCCGCTATTGTAATATGTGATGCCTGCTATTGGTTTGCAGGCAGCTACGTTGTGTAAGACGTACGTCAGCCAATCGTGTATGTTGGAAGAAACTACATCGTTTTCAAGGTTATGTTGGCACAAAACATTTTCGCTATATATAATCATCTCTAATAACGATTTATTTTTAAGGTAAAATGTAGACAATCTCACAAAGTGTAGACGCTCTTAGGATAACCTAGTATTGTTTTTAATTCACGCCTCTCCTCCTCTCAACCATTCTCCTTAAAACTTATAGCTGGATCCGTTCCTTACTTAAATCACGTCGTGTGGTTCAGATCCCGCTACTATCATTTCGTCGCGCATTACCACGACATGTGAACCTTGACAGGTCCCCACTTCACGCCTACTCTGAAACCAGCCTGTTCAAGACATTCTCGGGCTAGGTAGAGTAGAGGTAAATAAAACATTATTCTTGTATTCGGGAGGTCCCGGATTACTGAGATGATTTCATAACACCAGCCTTGGCCACTTCCCTAAATATATACAGCATCCAAGTTACGTCTATAATTATCTCGCCGTAGACGAAAGATCAGAGGATTCTGAACTCATCATCTTATATCATTCAATTTTTGGGTGAATGTTAATTTCAAGATATTTGAGAAAACTTATTGCACGAATAGTCATTAAGCGGGGAGTTCAAGCCAAATTTGATTTGTTTTTTAAATATTTTTTTGTAATTGTACGAGATATGGTTTGTTTTTTGTACGTATATTGTGACTGGTTTTTTACAGGAATAAACATTTTCTAGCTTTTATAGTTTTTGTATAATGGCATGTTAGAGACCAAATTTGCATAAAGCGGTTTTGTACAAGGAATGAAAACCGAACGACTTACAGAAATGAATTTATTCACACTGAATAGCACTGTCAGGGGTTACGTCAAGAAATATATAAAAAAATCATCATTGACATTGTTGTTTTTTTAAAAAATACATAAATTTGCAAAAAATGTATTTCAAATTCAACATTTTTTTCAAGTACAAACTATATTCAAATGCGATATTTATACATATCGTGACGTTGCCTACGACTCTGTTATTCCGTGTAAATTATTTCGTTTCTCTAAGTCAGTTGGTTTTCCTTTCTTATACTAAACCATTTTATGCAAACTTGGGATTTGACCTGCCATAGTACGAAAAGTATGAAAGCTAGAAAATCGCCTTTACTGTAAAATTTGGTCTCAATATATTTCTACAAAAAAAACCATATCTCGTATGTATATAAAAATCATGAAAACAATTAAAATTTTGCAGGAAGCCTCCCTCTCTCTCTTTTTTTTTTTTTTTTTGTATCGACTACTGAAGTATTTTTTGCTTCAAAATTTTATAACATGAGTTAATGTTTAACAGACAGCATTCAATAAGAAATTAATTTAATTTTTCGAGTTGTAGGTTATACAAATAATACAAGCGGCACCAACTTGATAAAATATAGGAAGCTCTGCCCTTATTACTGTCGATGACTTAAACATTATATACTATGTGTGTTACAAGTTTTCGCGCAGATTATATTAATGCAGGATGGCGTGTTCTGTTCCACATCTTAAGTCCTATCCGCACACCTTCCTCGGATTTCTCTCCTCTCTGGACACAGAGTTTATCTAAGACAAACAATGTAAGTTATCTTGGGCCGACGCCCCACACACACAGAGGCGAAGTTGACACTCCCACAACGTTAGGAAATTTTTGCGTGAAACAAAGAAAGGACCGCAAAATATCCAGTAATGTTTACGATCCGTGTACTAAAAAAGAAAACAACTTTGAGTGACCAAAATTATTTTGTAAATATGAATCGCAAGAAAGAATTAGTGTTGGCAACAACTTTTTTTGTCTTTTCATTATTAAGTATCGAAGACAGAAAGTATTTTGTGCCTACTATTAAAATAAATACTTTACGTTGCCCTAAAATGTTTATTATTGGTTGAAAACATTTTTGCAACTTTAGTAGGTGTGTTGTAAATTTCATGTATAGAACTAAGTTCAAAATTTAAATAACTTAGACACTTAGTAATTTCGCAATTCTAAGAACTACCAAATAATTCATTATACATTTTCAATCTATCTTAGGCACGTATTACTAAATTCCAATCGAATCTTACTAAAATTATATCCCAATTTTGGCCAAATATATTTGTTTCTTATAGTTAAATAATTAATCTTGGATAGTAACGGATACGACAAATAAGGAATTTAAGTTACGATGAAATTTATAAAATTTTGGTCATTTCGGTATATCGATATTTGTTGCCCCAAAAATGAACTATAAAACCAAAATATTAATACATTTCAAATGTAGAGCGTTCCCGAAAATATATTCTGTGGAAAATATTCCGACAAAACATACATTTCTGTAAACAGTTCCGTGTATATATGGTATCTTGCAAGAGGGCGTCCTTCACGAAGCCGTAAGTCTAGCTGTGTGTATATATGATACCTCTTAAAAACGATTTAGCAGCAATACAATAAAACCGTCAGGTTTATAATTTAACCTGCTGTGTAATTTTCCTCCTGACGTAAATAAACGCAATACCGTGTATGCAGAGACAGGTGTTAACACTTACGTCAGGAGACATTTAAATTGCTTTAATCATACATGTGCATTTTCATTGGGACTTGGTTTTGTTCTGTAATTCAGGTTAATAATCTAATTTCATGATCCGAAAGGCAACTTGTTAACTATTCCATAGCATTAATAAAACGTTTAACGCATTTTCATCTCTTCTGTTCGGACCCCGATTTTTCACATGTGTAGAACGTGGCGGACTTGGCCTTCGGCCGGGAAGTATTCTCGGTGTACTTCCATTTCTTCCACCCTTCACATTCTGTTGCTTCTCCATCGTATACCTTCATTTCATGTCATATTTCTGTGTTTCGCCGATGCCTGCAATTCTGTTCTCGGGGTGGGATTCCCTGGGCTCTGGGACATTTCCTTAAACGATATTTACTTATAAAAGTACATATTTAAGTTCAAATTCACTTAATAAAAAAATACAATTTCAATCTTGTAATATATTTTATATGTTTTCGTTGAAGTCAAAATAGTGGTATATAGTTATTAGTGAGAAATGAGAATTTTTAATCACTTAACGCCAGAAATTCTTTTGTTTTTCGGATCGAATTTTTTCATACACCTCATACAGTAAAATTACTATATTCCGTTCCGTATTTAATTTCTGTTGGTTTTTATTTGTTTTTATTTGTGGTTGTTGTCGTCTCTCTGCATTATTTTGGACTTGTGTATTTTTTTTTTTTTGTGTTTTATATTTCTGCGACACGGTAACGGTTTCTCGCAATGCTGTATGCCCACAAAAATGGTTCAGTCCTTTATTACTGAATGATTACTTTATCTTAAAATTGTATCTCATATGTTTAAATTTGAATACTGGAGGGGCAGATTTCAGGAAATTGCCCTCCATGTTTACGGTTGTTTAAATGTATACGTAATAAATGTCACTGAAACGATTCAGCAGTAATTAATTAAACATATACATAATGCATTCATAATTATATAAACAACGGTATTTACGGTTCTGAGGACTTTTTACAAGTCGTACAACTTTGAAACAACGTCTGTCAAATATTATGTTATATAATTAACCTGGAAAATACTGCTAGATATTTCTTCAAACCTAATCGAATCTCCTACGCCTAAACGTAGTGATTACCTTCGCATCCAGTCGCTGGTACACAGTTGTTATAATAAAGCTGGTAATGTTGCCAACTGTGTGTAAAATTTTCCATAAACTGTGGGTGTGTGTATATATATATATATATATATATATATATATATATATATATATCACATTCTGAACTACCATTATGTTACACTGCAGCCCCTATTTACAACGAAAAGTTATAATTGTTACAAATCAGTTGTCTCATATTATTACTTATAATATTGGCTACAATGAAAACAACACACTAATCTTCACCACGGTTTATTTTTAAAAGTATTGTTTACACAAAGAGAAATTTAGAATTACCAGGTTTCTCATCAGCAAATCAAACTTAATTGTAATGTTCATTATGTTAACAGTCATAAATTACAACCATATATGGTTAGAAAACCGCTGTGTTGGCAACACTGGAAAACGGTATTAATTTCTAGGGCTCTATACCGTGACGTAATAATGACTATGAGAACGAAACTGCCTAGTAATGCCGCTGGTCAGACAGTTAAGAGGCCCGCTAAAAGTCGACCTCGTTACGTCAGCACTGCTAACTGTGCTCACCTCGCCGTTAAGAAACATGCTTCAGGCATAGCCTGAAGTCAATACGCGCTGGACCGGTTTATCTCGCACACCGCTTACGGTGAAAGTGAGAGTGCATTTTTTTATGCCTCGTAGGAAGTGTCAACAGAGAGAACGAGGCGTCGAGCTTGTAAACGATGAGATGCAATATGATGATTGGCTAAAAGCATGCGCAATACGGTCAAGGTTGCTTTTAACAGAACTGTTTTAAATGTGTGTGGTCATACCCACTAATTAAACGCTCTAAGATAAATTTTTGTGGTCCTGTTAATCTTATATTTTCCATTTTTGTGTTTACTACAAAGTTATTACAAAGTTTACACAATTGCGTAGGCTTGAATTCTTTTAAAAATGTTTCTATAAACAATTATTAATATGTCGGTTAACGCGAGTCTTGTTACAAAATATAAAACCGTAATTTGTTCTGGTTGTGTTGGTACTTATGTCCAGTAACAAATACGATATGCAGACATTAAGAAAAAGAAGTTTATGAAGATAACATGTTGATCATGTTCAATCAACACGTTCCAAATATATATATATATATATATATATATATATATATATATATATATATATATATATATATATAAGAATTTCGAAAATGTAAATAATCTACCAGTGACTCAAGTTCGTAGCTTTGAGTAAGAGATAATGTTTTAACTCCAGTCACCTTTATCCAGCCAGTCAGCATGATACTGAATTGTATGCCTATGTAGCTTTGTAATTCTGAAAGATAAAACAACACGTCTAAGATATCAGTTCAACCAGATGATGATGTCTTTCAACTACCTGAATAAATATTCTTCTAGTTGGCGTTTAATTGTTTTAATTACGAAATTGCACGTATTTAAGAGAGATGAATTATTGAGGTTGAAATTGTAGGCCTAACTCTATTGACGATAACGATGAAAATATAAATGAAAATAGAAAATTTCCTTATTATATAAGGTTTCGTCATGGACGCTTTATTGACTAAAATAATTATTTACATCATATGAAACCTATCATGTAAACTGAGAATTAAATTAATTAATAATTTTAAATCGTCTTCGATCCTTACACAGGATACGTGATCTTATTTATTTGAGTAGCGTTCACAGAAAACTGGTATGTAGTGGGATCAAAATGATCTGGCCACAAATATATACAGAAAGTAGTGACATTTTCTTTTCCGAAAGAGAAACGTTTCCGTAATAGCTGTCATCTTATAAATGAAGACTTTTGAGCTCCCGCCTATACAATCCCATCTTCCTGCTGCTGTACATCCTCCGCACACACAGCTAAAATTAAATGTAAATAATTTCTAAAAACGTTCAGGCACTATTTTTTAACTTTATACAGTTTTGAACTTGTCATTGAAATATGAAATTGCATTCGGTGCATTTTTACCATTACTGTTACGTGTTAACATTGAAATATGTTCATAAAAGAGCAAGCAACTTAACAAAACGTATTAAAACCCTTCTTACTAAGGCGACCGTTATGGTAGGCGCACATTTCGTATTCAAGTTCTGAAAGCACTAAGGGCGAACCAAACAGGTACATCACACCTCATTCTATCCTCTAGATGCAATATCACTGAACTGGCGTGCAATCTCATCGCAGACACGGTAGCGCCATCATTTAAACTTAATATTAATGGCAAAAATGTGCAGTGCCTACCAGTAGTTGTTACAAGATTTACAAACCTAAAATGACCGGAAAATCACTAATTTTTCGCCATTTTCGACCTTGTGGGAATGAGTTAGTGGAAAACTTGAAATGGGCCTAGGAATGCTATCTATAAACAGCTACTAATCTCGCATGTTGACCACTTATTATCAAACAAACTACTATCGACTAAAGCCCTGTACTCCGCTTGTCGGCCTGGTTAGGCGGCCACCTTAATTAAACCGAACCATAAACCAAAGTAAAATCCGAACGATTGTAAAGGACTATTTTCTCTGGTTTTCAATAGAGTTCCACTGTTGTAACATGAGATCAGCGCGGCATTGCCAAGCACGTGTGTTGCAGGACGTGATGCTGAGCAGGTTGGCAGTACTGCTGGCCTTGACGCTGGGGGTGGTGTGCCTAGTCCTGCCGGAGCACCCGGAGCAACCACCTGGTACTTCCTGGCACCAGCAGGTATGTGACATCCACGCCGATCTAAAGGTCGCGGTGGCCGAATGGTCAGACCATTCGCCTCCCACCAAGGCGAGCCTGATGCGATTACCCGACCATGTCTATCTCAGTCTTGCACATGTTGGAAACGTGGCGGACGTCACCCTTAGCCTGCGAGTTTTCTCTTGGTACTCCCATATTTCCATGACTTTGCATTCAGTCGCTTCCTTACTGTAGGGCTTAACGTCATGTCATCCTTCATAGGTCGATGTATACGCCGGTCCCCCAGTTCTAAGTCTGTCAATTGTGGGGTTCGCGCCCTCTGTTTAAAAATAACTGCTTATGGAGTATATGTAGGGAACTGAAAAATTCTCGTTTTCTTTTGGATTCATGCAAGAATTCAACTACCATAAGTTCGTACCACTTTGTCAATTGGCTTTTGCTTTATTTGACTCCTCCTTGAGAGCATTGAGCCAATAATAAAGAAACAAGTAAATGGAGGGCAACTCGTGTTGATTCACTATGTCAGTGAGCAGTCAATGAGAAGCTGTTGTATGCTTGAGTGTACATATATTCTTGGAGGCTAGCCTACATGTCAATGAAACATCGAATTTTTCCCGTCTCTAAGTATATGAAGTATAAAATATTTACCATAATTCAGCATCGAAGTAGAGAAAATGATTAGCATTTTTACCATACAAGTCTTGTAACATCAGTATACATTTGAATGTGTCCTACAAATGTGTAGGAACATTACCATGCATGTGTAACAATTTCACCATGCATACATACTCTCGCAACATTCATGTGCATCGCTGTTGTGAATTTACAAATAACTACTTACAGTGTCTCCTTGTACGTTATGCACTTATTGCTATTACAAACACCTGAGTATTCATTACGAATGCAATAGTTCAAATGATCACAGAACATTCTTCAAACAGTAGAACTTTTACTACCAAAACTAGTATTCTAATTGTACTGCAGTTGGTCGATAACCCGGCTCCAGATTAAAGTCGTTTTAAAAATAAACGGTCGAGAAAGTATGGTGCGTCGTTTTGCAACTATAACCGCAGCTTTCACTACGTTGATGTCGCCATGTTACTCGGACTTACGTGAGTAGTGGAATCACGGGGAAAAATGACATCAGTGATTGACCTCGAGGAACGCGGATCTTATGTGGCAAACTGATTACACTCGTAGTTCCCCGTGTGCCTTACATAACTCCTGCAGTTAAACTGAGCCCACGCCACTACATTTCATAACGTAAACCACAAGACAGTCGTTTCGTATTTGTTCAAACAATCAAATATTTATGCAGTTTTACTTGTATTATTTTTGTGCACCATAAATAAAACAGCAATACTTAGGGATTTAAAATACTGATTAGTACATTTTTGAAAGAAAATGTATTCAATTATATCAATCTTAAGATTTAGGACGTTAATGTGTTTTTGTTAATGTTGGCTTCTAAGCAACGGCGTCATTTCAGGTTTTTCTAGGGGGGGGGGGCAAGATTTTGTTTTCCGGCGACAGTGACCTTGTTGCATCTTTTTTATTAATTAAGCATGTATAAATTAGATGCTTTAATAATAAAACTTCAGTTTTATGTGCTTGAGTTAGCATTATTTAAAATTAAAAATACAAAAAATATATATTTCTACACATAAAACTCAAACCCCAGGGGTAGGCATTTGCCCCCCCCCCCCCCGACCTGTGGCCCCAAACGACGCCCCTGCTTCTAAGGTGTTTTCATACAGAGTCACTGAAATGCCATGAAATATATTGTCGGAAAAGTAATTAATACTTGACAGAGTGGCCGGGAGACCTTACACAAGATAGACAAATTCAGACCAACAGTCAAGAAATTCGAAGATTTTCAGGAGGATAAAATTAACCGAAGTACTTGAGTCAAATGGTCAAATAAGAGAAAAAAAAAATAAATAAAATAAAGAATTTTGGAGGAGGATGAAGGAGAAGAGAAATGTTTAGTTATCCTACCCTACCACGGTCCTTAGTTGGCCTGTAGTGGGAAAAAAATTAGCTTATTAGCTCATCAGCAAAATATCTCGTATGAAAATTGTTTTCTTAATGGTATTCATGGCATTCTTCAGTGATTTTACTCGTGTTAGTTATTTATTTATATCTGTATACAGTCACTGAATAAGAACATGTGACCCAGGTTTCTACGTCCAAAGGTTAAATTGTCTCCAGATATTTTTTAATTATACATATAGGACGTTTTTTGTTAAAACGCGCCAAAATTAATCTTGTAATAATTGCCGTTTGCGTGAAATATTTTGATATTGGGGACATTTCAGTAAAGTTAGCAAAAGTATGTGTATGAGTAAACACATCTAGCAGGACTACATGTGTGTGGCTTGGTTAAGTGTAATATCGACACAGTGTATGCACCATGTTGTAATGTACAGAACCATACCATTAACGAACTTGTCATAAAGCGGCCGCTGTCCGGCGCCGAACTGTGAGCAAAGCTTCGACCTATAGACATTAATTCTAAATATACTCAGCGTATTTCAGTGATGTCTGCTTGGGAATAACATTCAAGGATCCTTACGTGTATTTATCAATTTAAGATCAATCAGTAATCTCTAAAGTTTATAATCTTGCAGCCGGAAATTGTGAAATATTTTGTTTTGTGGTCCTTCTTAGGTACGTAAATCTTCGTGTATAGTGTTAAACATCTATAGGCGTTTGCAATACACCTTTATCTTAAATATTACGTCATTAAACTATCGCCGAGAAAATGGCAGGCAAGTTCAGCTACTTGCTCTTTGAGGCTATATAGTGATCTGTAATACGCGCACCTGTGTCGCCCGTACTGCTTCCGCTCTTCTCAGTGTCGTACGTGCAAAATACGTTCGATCTGGTTGCCACCTTAACATAATACAGCGAGGTGGCGGAGCGGTATCATGTTAGATTCGCATTTGGAAGGTTCCGGCCATCCTGAATATGATATCAGTTTTCCATAGTTTCCCGAAGTCCCTCCAGGAAAATGCTCGGATGGTTCCTTACGGGCGCGGTGCACAGCAATTTTTATTGTAATTTTTTATATTTGTACCAGAAACTTTTTCCTTATTTTAGACACAAATAAATTAATATATATTATATCTCATAATGTTTGCGTAATGACACGTAAACGGCAAAATTTGCATTTTACGGTCTTATGTATGCCCCTGAAACAAGCTGACATACCAAACTAAAAAAAAAATTACCGTGAATTACGATATTGTAGGGATTTCCTATAAAAACTTTTTTTGTATTTAAATTTTTTAAAATTTTTAATTTTAATTTAAAATTTTTGCATTTTTTAAATACAAAAAAATTCCCGTCCTCTACTTTCTAATTGTTATATCGAAGTGCCTGGTTCCTAACACTTTATATCACACAATTCCTGTCGAAGGGTGACAATGAACTGCGATGACGAACGATTCTTATCGATTATCAGTGACGTCATGGCATTCATTCTCACATAATGTAGTAAAGCA
The DNA here is from genome assembly GCA_003012365.1 of Medauroidea extradentata. NCBI lineage: Eukaryota > Metazoa > Arthropoda > Insecta > Phasmatodea > Phasmatidae > Medauroidea > Medauroidea extradentata. The sequence goes on from PNEQ01000867.1 coordinate 240,167, forward strand.
CAACATTGCTGCAAGTTAGCAATCACTCCACGCCTTACTTCTTCGTACATATTACTTTCATGCAAATAAATGTCTCGATTTCATATTTCTATATTCTGATATTTAAAATGTAAACCACCTTATAGTAGTTCTTGCTTCTTTCTTAAAATATTTTAATTTCTACGATTACAGATTCAGTTGCTGTTGCAGGAAGAAATAGAAAGCGAGTATGTTGTTGGACGTGTTGTTGACTCACACTTCTTAGCATCACTGTTGTGACATAAGTTTTTTGTTAGTACACTCATCAAAAAAATGTTTTACGTCACCTGTCAGTCATATCTACGTTGCCAAATATTCTAAGTCGTTTGTTTTGTTCGTTAACTCAAGCGCGGTATTCTTCGCAGGGAGCGAGTGCATTAATCTCACACTTTCTCTTTTGTCGTGAGCAAGCCAGTGATTTAAAGACCCTGTTGGTTCAGATCTTATTTTTTGTGTGTTGTTAGTAAAGGAAACAAGCGCAGTGTGACCAATAGCGTTATTCTTAGAGATATCTCAATTTCGCGAAAATATTTCATATCAAGTAGTTTTTAAATGCTTCAGCGCATTTCTCCACCAATTGCTCAACCGTTTTAACGTACACCCGTCTTACTGTTATATAGGCGGTTTAGGATAAAGTAAGCACTAAAAAAACCTGCTAAATTTGCACTTTCAGCCAATTCGTATCGTTCCGCGCGTTACGTCTAACGACGGGAAAATTTTTAACCTCCTTGGACACGTCACTTGATGTTTGCGAGTGTGAAATAAATTGCGCAGTCGGTAGGAACGTCAATAGTTTGATTTAAAAAAAAGTTTATTTCTGTATTGTTGTATTTGAGTAGTAAAATACACGGAAATACATTCGGCAATCTGCTGCCAACAATACAAGAAGTAAGGTAACTAGTGTTAATGTTAAATTATATGCAGTAACGGCTTGGTAATTTTTAAAGGTTAAAACTTTAGTGCTCACTTTATCCCTAACGGCCTATTAACAAGAGGTATGCTGCAGAAACATTCTTCTGATGTGCGTAGTCAAACGAGAAACATCTGTTCAGGCAGTAACAATACAAAAACTGCAGATGTACGAGTTTAGTACTGAAACCTAGCTTGTGCCAAAATTGTTTCGAGAAAATTTGGTGTCCAGAGTGACGCTGCGATGTTGAAATGTAGTTTTCTTGGCCTCATGATCATTGTTAAATTTGTTCTTCATTTAAATATTTTTATTATTTTTCTTAGGCTGTTCCCAGTGCAGTGAGCGTTTTTTAAAGTCCTTAGATTTTTTTTTATTTTAGACCATTCGTATCTTTCCACCACTTGTCAACATTAGCACAGCAATGTCTATAGTTCCCCGTACTCACAAGTCCATGCCAAAGATCACAATAAAACATACGTTTCTTGTAGTTTTTGACAAGATGGTCTTCAAAAGTGTTCACTTTATCGTGAACCGTCTAAAAGATTTAGAGATAGGTTATGTTTGGTGCTTAGAGTCAATGTTATACTAACAATACTTGTATTAGCAATTCGTATGTTTAATCAATCATCAATAATTCACGGTCATTCTTATTACCAAAAATTGTTATATGCGTTTTTAGATTAAGGGGTCTATCAAGCTGCAGCTATTGAGTTTGAATATAGAATTAGTCTCAAAGAAATTACTTTTTAAATTGATCAATTTTAAATGGAATTCCTTCGAACAAAATTAATTCAACATGAAATTTCTTGAGGAATATTGGAACAGAATACAATTTCTCGAAAATACTATTAGTGTTTTTTAATGATGATATTAATATTACGTTGTAGATATCACGTATTAATTATAAAGTTGGAGTATTTTCTCAATGTGACAGCACACGTCAAGCAATTTCACGCCCATGTTCTTTATGATTTTATTGTTTACGAGTAATATCTTTAACATTGATACGCCAAATATATTCAATAGATGCAAGCTTAGAAATAGAGTCCTTAAATAGGTTTAAGTAGGGAACGGAAAATTTTACGAGTTCTGTGCATACTGAAGCCCTACATATTCGATCGATGTCTGATATTCCAGTGAGCAGCAGCTAACGGACATATCGATGGTCTAGTTTAAAAGAGAAACAACTCAAAAATGGAATTTTTTTAGTTTGTCTAACAAACAAATATACAAGAGTGCAATCTACTCAGTTGAAAAGAAAAACAACCCGTAAGTTCACATGTTTTAATGACATGACACTCAATTCTGATTGCCAGCAAAGAACTAGAAATTACTTTAATTTAAAGAGTGCTAATTTCAGCAACGGTAGACTACAGACATTTTTAACACCTTAAATAGTTGCCTCTGTACTTTTGCTTCAAATTAACACCAACGAAATATGTCATTTAACAGGTTCTTCGGCGAAACGGAAATCTTTCTATAAATATTTTATTCAAAACTGGGAATTTTTAATTGTTTATCTTTTGATCTGTACATTTAACTCGTGAAACTCTTCGCTCCCTAGCTGTAACATTATCAAATACATAGATTGCTTGTGTATGCATCAGAATGAAGCTGATATTAAGGGCAGCAGCAGCAGAGTGCAGCGGCAGACATCTCAGCCCACGAGAAGGCTGGGACTATTGCAGGCACTCTGGCAGCTCATTTTTGGGGTGAGTGTGCATTGTGTATAGTTACAGTATTTGGATTATGGCTTTTGCACTTTATTATATCGAGCAAGTAATTGCGAGATATCATTCTAAGATATCAAAGTTTCACCTAATGTTTCTCTGATCAGTAGTCTGTATGTCATGCATACGTGAGCTAGATCACATCATTGACTACATTACAGCTGAAAATGTTAAAAATTTTGTTAAGCAAAGTTAAAAGTTTTAAATATAATATTAGTATATCCTTCTAAAATCATTAATATCACCAAGCTGTTAATATTGCTCAGTAATTTAACAGACTAAGGTTTTATGATAAACTTTCAAATTTTTCATATATATATATATATATATATATATATATATATATATATATATATATATATATATATATATATATATATATAAAATATTATATATAATATTGGAAATTAAAAATTCTGTCTTAAAATACAATGACGAAGAAAAATTACAACTGGTCATGCATGTCACACTAATAGCAGGAACACGACCACAATTACAAAATGTTAAGGTTATATTTCTTGCCCAGCGGATATAATATTGATCAAGGTAATTGTAACACGGGCCTCACCAACCAGCTATTTGTGGGAGGTTTGCCGAACTACCCACTCGTGTTGATGCTATTTTCAGACGGCGAGAGACGTGAGACGCGCTGTTGCCAACATCACAGACATGATCCAGACTAACCTGATACCAACTCTGCAGCTGGGGGAGGTCAGTGCAACAGATATATTTATAAAAAATTTTCAACAATTATTTATATAATGCCAAATAAAGCTACACACTCATAAAATATTATTATTACCTCTACAAAATACGAAACAGACTACGTTTGATTTAGGCTAGTATCATTTAAAATTGATTTTTAACTAACGATATGCTACTATCATGGAATCAAAGTAGTTCAAATGTCTTAATTATAGCTATGAGTTTTAAAAATGTGAAAAGTTAGAAGTAAGGAAAATATTTGCAAGAGTGGTGTTCCTAAAATTACTGCAGCATTTACACAGAGAACTGCGTTTTAACGCGCCAATTTTAAACGATCTGCTGTTGCAGGAACATTAGGCGTATTCTATAGTCACGTGCTTGCTTTTTGAACGTCTGGTTTAGTAACATAGGTTGTAAATTGTACGTTATGTTTCTTTTACCGTTCAGCAATAATAATTTGAAACGGCTGTTTTTATTTGTCTAATTGTGAATTATTAACTGAGTTAGTAAATATTATTGCACAAAGTCATTTTAGAGAATTATTGTTAGCATCTTTAGACGATTTGTTCAGTTTTAAAATCACAGTGTTATAATTCGCAGGCATAGGCATTGTAATATGCAGCACTACATGCAATAAAATATTTCGTTTATATTAATATACTATCATTTGTTATATTTTTATTGAACCTAATTCGGCGTTATATGAATTTTTGTAAACAGGCTAAGACGATTTTTTTTCTAAAAAAATAAAATGTTAAAACAGTAAACAATTACACACGTGATGTTATAAATAAACATGTTTAATGGCTTTATCTCATACTGCCGTTGTCTTTCATTCTGACGAGACTACCCAACCAGAGTTGAACTCTAAACTAAAACTGCAAATATCCAAAGTACTGATAAATGTAGGTAGGTTGAATCCCCTGCTAAAAGTTTTGTCCGCAATTTGCCGGACGGTAATGTCGGAAGAACTGCCGTCTTATCAGGGGCGGTACGTAAAAAAACTCAGACTGGCTTAAATGTAATACAGCTCATGGGTCGATTTTTGCAACAACTACTCTGCAGTGAAAATACAGATCAAGCTAGTTTCAGGCAGTTCCAAACAAGCTCAACGGCTTTTATTTTTTTTAGAGCGTTGAACAATACTTGCTTATTTAGTTTCTGGTCTTATTCCTTTTTATGGATAAACTCTGACAATTAGAAGAAATACTGCGTGACCAATGCGTGTCCTCCAGAAGGAAAATTATGTTCGTTTAAGAATGTGACGCTCACAGTGCACACATTTACTTTTTTCAGAGTCGGATGTTGTAAGGACGATGTTCCTTTCTAAATAAACTTAACGATTTAGACAAAACAATACCCATGTTTTTTTTATTTTATATATATATATACGTATATATACACATATACTACGTTGTAAAAATTAAATAATTGGAAATTCTTTAGCCAAAAATGTACAACTACAAATATTTCCTTTGAAAAGTATTAAATTTTACAAAAAAAAAAAAGTAGTTTTCCAACTGACTTCCCAAAATTATCGTTTCAAAACATGTCATGTTTCTTAAACACATCATTAACTAATTATGAACGATTCACGGTAAAGTAAACAATTGTTACGCTGTAATAATGATTTTCCTAGAAGGCATAATCTTAATTTTTCCACCAAACGCCTGTAATCACTTTGAATAATAGCTAAGGACCCTTGAATTTCGTGAAAATACTTTTGGACCACTTTGTTACAACGGCACATGTACGCACATGCAACTCTGCTTCGTTGTCATTTTAATTTTTATATATATTTTAACTCTTAACGTCTTCGCGTTCCACCCGCAAATCAGAAACGTGTGGTGTCGCAGTAATCTTATACTTTTATATTGTATAAATTGTGTTGGTCTAAGAAATGCCACCGCTTGAAACATTGATAAGAAATGTTGGCTAGTAGTAAATGTTTGCTGTAAGGGACTTATAAGTGGGTGTGCATGTCCTGAGCGCACTAGTGTTGTAATGTGAGCGAGTGTGTTATAGGACGCTCTTCCAGTGCAGACGACAACGACCGAGCCTAACGCCAGTACTACAGAGCGTCCTTACAGGATAACAAGACAAGAGGCACTTGACTTAATACGCAGGAACCTGTATGGTCTGGTGCGATTGTACAACCGCGAGTATCGCATGGCCATCAACGTGAGTTAATACCCTGGCTCCTGCATATGGACGGTTCACGATAAAGTCTGCACTTTTGAAGCCCCAGTTACTTTTTTCACTTTCAGTTAATTTATAGTTTCCTGCTACTTTTTTTTGTATAAATAAAGAACCTTAACTGCCAATCAACGTGAATACATAGTTCTCTACTCGAAATTTAAAGTCTTAAGTCACAATAGTCAATATTATTTTTAATTATTATTGTAGATAATATGGCCATCAAATGTGCTCACTTTATCGCGAACAACCTGTACATTTCCCGCAGTGCCTCAGTGACATGGCGGCTACATGCACACCAAGTGTACTATTACTTGTGTCAGCAGTAGCAAATCTTTTATATTTGTCTGAACAGAACAATTATTTGAGGTGGTTTAGTTTTGCGGTAAAGAATACTGTTTTACAAGAAAATATTTCATACATGCATATATGTTTGTGTGTCTGCGTGTGTGTAGGTGAGTGTGTGTGTAGGCATGTGTGTGTGTAGGCATGTGTGTGTGTGTAGGCGTGTGGATTTTCGTGTTGATGTGTGAGTTTTTAGTCAATTAAATGCCGCAAACATTATATTCCAAGCTCGGGTTAAATATTTCATGTCAACAACATTTTTATAAAGATAATAGTAATTAATAGGTAGGAATAGGTTGTTTAATAACGCTTGCTGTAAATTTTTTTCTCCACTCTCTCGAATGCATTTCTAATTTATGTTAATATCTTAATATGTGTGAAGAATCGCTGACTACGAAGAGCCCAAATAACTAGCAAAAATAATCGAAAACAAAAAACCTAATTCAAATAATCTAACCCAAAAAAAAAAAAAAACAACTTAACGAAAATAGCACTATCCAAACAATCTCGCAGAAATCACCTAGCCAAAATTACCTAGCCAGAAAAAAAAAAAGAAGTTAAAACAATTCTTGATGGGAGGCGAGTAGTTTGAATACTCAATCGCAGCTGCCCCAAACTGTTATTAGGGTTTAGTATTTGTGTTAAGTTTTTGGGTTAGGTTTTCGGGTTGGTTTATTTGGTATAGTTTATTTTTGTTAAGTTGGCTTGGTTTGTGTGATTTGTGTTAAGTTGTGTCTGGGATCTGTGTTTTCCCGTTCCTAGTAACAGTACAGCTATAGATCGTTCGGGATAAAGTGAGCACTAAAAATTTATCCTTAGAAACATATCACTAGCCGTTATTGCAAATAATTCAACATTAACCATAGTTGATTTTATGCTTGTATAGTTGGCAGCGTTTTACCTAGTATAATTCCATGTATTTTCCTATTTTAATGCAACAATACTTGAATCAAATCAACTGAAACCGACAATATTGTATTTTATATGATAAATGAACTGTTTTCTATCAAATTAGTTAGGTACCTACTGGCTATAAAAATTATCTTACACGCGCAAAAATTAAGTGAAGTGTCAAGAGAGGTTATGAAATGCCCGTCGTTTACAACTAGACGCGGAAAGATACGAATTGCTTGGAAACAGAACTTTAGCAGGGCTTTTTTTAAGTGCTTACTTCATTATGAACCATCTATACCTGCATATATGAACACAAATTACGAAATAAATAACATATTATCGTAACCTGCACAGCAGATGCTCTGCCTGCCAAGTAGCCTACTCTTCTAGGATACAACAATGCTGTGTTGGGCGCTTCCCGTTTTAATGCGTCATTTATTACGAATAAATGTCTCTCTTTTATGTTTGTAGTCCTCATTTGTTTATTTATACTGCTTATAGGAAAAATTGTAATACGAATGCCTTTGTTAATTTTTCATACCCGCGATTGTGTTGTTACAAATGAATTTTTGAGATGTGTCATCACTTGTGTATAGGCCTACTATTAAATGTAACAACTCAATATTCTACCGATAGTCACACATCCATTCCCAATAATTTTCATCAGATACTAAATATAAACCCTTGTTCTTCAAACTGTTTACTGTTTAATCACTTTTGCCGCACTACGTTGTCTGATATCGGTTAAAAATGATCTTGCACTGAGTTACACGTTCAGTTATATTTAAATATGTCAGTAACTTCACGCCTTTCCAAAAAATTTTATCGTCATTCATCTTTAATGACTATAACAACTGAAATCCTTAGAGATTCACGAATTTAATAAAGTAGCTATTACTTAGCCAGATTTTGTTTATAACTAAATTTTTGGATTTCGTTAGTATATTAAAGTGTTTCATCTTTCAGTGAGATCATTAAGTTACATCTACGTTTATATTTAAGGTGACGTGTAATTCTGACACTTTGTCCTCGGTTACAATTTAATAAAAAAGGTGACCATAATTTTACGAATGTGTTTTTTCTTGATCTCATTATTTAAATTTTTTGCTCTATTACTAACAAAAGTTTGAAAAATAATTGTATATTTTTTTCTGTAGTCAGGAAAAAGAAATGCATACATCATAGAAGTGCGATCTTTGAAACAACTTTGGAATGGGCGTGCATGACTGTATTTAGTTGCTTGTACATACTCCATTGCGAAATAAATGACTGTCAAAGAAAACTAAAGATCTTTCGTGTTCTTTGACAGTCATTTATTTCGCAATGGGGTATGTCCAAGCAACTAAATCTTGTCATCTTAGAAGTGGTTAAAAATATTTTGATGACAATAAGGACGAGCGAAATAGTGTTTATTAAATAAATTCATGATTTACGGTATAATCAACTCCAGCACTTTGCTACGTCATGTCTTTCAAATAAAATTCAGAAACTTTGTTGTCAAAAGTTACCGTAGTGAGATTCCCGTCAAAATTTTGTAGTTCCGATAAATTGTTTAAAATATACACAAGTGGTTGGTAATGGTACAAAATTTGCTGTGTTTCGATGTATCTATAGGTCAATACATTTTTGAATTTTTTTGTACATGTTACAGTTATTAATTAAAAATACTGTATAGTGTAATATTTCGCTGGTTCCAAACGTTAAATCAGGATATCTGGCCATACTCATTCGTCACGTTTACACAGTTGATAATATGTGTATGTTTCATGCAGGGGTATTCGATGTTGCAGGTGAGTTGACATGTTCGTTGGTTCGCAGGATTCTCGCCAGAATGCAGCGAGAGCCGACGAAGATCTTCGGAACGCCTTGAGGCCGTACTTCACGTAGCGAAGATACTGCGCATGTGATCTGCGCATACAGTACTTTGGTCGCTGCAGCTCTGTGGTCTGAGAAGGAACGTATCTGGACACTTACATATATACTTAAACTGTCGAATTGCCACTCTCCCCCTCCTCCCTTCATCGCCAAACCAATAACTTGAAGAAGGAAAACGAACCTTTATCGAAGGTGCCAGAAGTATTTTCCATACAAATTTTCAGCTCCTACTATTAAAATTATAGTTTAATACAAGACTTTATAGCACGTATCTTACAAGAAAATACTACATATTACTGCATAAATTTACTCTATGAAAAGTTGTAAGATGCATTCTTGTATTTTAATTAATACGTTTGTGTTTTTAATGTTGCAATACTGTAATCCCTGTTTGTTCCTTAGCAATAAATGTTTGAATGTGTGTATAGAGATAGTTGTACAAAGAAGCTCTTCACAAGATTTGATTCAGATTCATATTGTGCCATATTCATTTGTTACACAAACTTCAGTTGAAATAAACCGTAAATCATCAAGTCTGATCTATTATTGTAGTCAATACCTAAATAAACCAATACAACTAAAATCAACTCTTGAAATGTCTACCAACATGAGAAAGTGTAAAGTGCTGTTTTTCATAGTTCTTTAAAATTGGTAGTTACGTAGAATCCACTCGACTGGAAAAAAAGTTCTCAGTTTTCAAAATTTAGTTGCAAATATTCTACTGTATGCTGGTTGGTTTGTTCCCAAAACATTCATAAGCATCCCCAATATAATATTAATGTTTTAACGTTACAGTATTGGGATATGTTACCATTATACTACTAATGCTCCTTACAGTGAGGTTATCAACTACCTCGAACTTTCTACTAATTGATTTTACTACTGCAATGTTGAAACAGTACCTATGTATCAGCGGTGGCAACGTATATTTATTCTGGAGCTTCATATGTATAAAAGTACATTCAAAATTTGCAGTCGGTGTTCAGACACAGACTAAATAGTAATACAGACGTGAAATGACGTGGCGGCTCGTTTGATGTAGGCGAACTTGGCCGCTTATTGGCTGCCCGAGGCTGTAGACTCCAGCCCCGTGTCTGTTTGGCTCCTGCATGTTACTACAGGTTTCCTATTGGCCTGGCTGCCGACTAGCAGAGCAGCTGCCTCACGCTGATTGGCAGTAGGTGT
>PNEQ01000868.1:0-24160 GCA_003012365.1 Medauroidea extradentata
TGCCCCACTGGGCACGGACAGCTAATGTCCTGAGTACATATACCTGTGATACACCATTGTGCCCCACTGGGCACGGACAGCTAATGTCCTGAGTACATATACCTGTGATACACCATTGTGCCCCACTGGGCACGGACAGCTAATGTCCTGAGTACATATACCTGTGATACACCATTGTGCCCCACTGGGCACGGACAGCCAGACTAAAACCCTAACAAAGGCTAAGCCTGACAAACACGGGCTAATCCCAGAGTAGAGTATTACAATACCTTGGCCTGAACACATTACACAGCACAAAAAACAATCACTTAGAAAACACGGGGATGTGACACTACAATGACAGAAATCAGGGTCAAATCACGGTTATATATACAGTAGACAACAGTAGCGGAATACAAAATACAAGTTTGAGAATACAAAATACGTTGTGGACACAACAGCCTTAACCAAAAACGTCCTCCCAGCCTAGGTAAGTAATTTTAATTTAGTTATTAACTAGCCAGAGAAACATGTGCCTCGACTCCATTCCACACTCCACATCGACATTTGAACGGCGCAAGAATTATAAAGACGGAAATACAGGAAAAGTAATACAACAAACGTGAAAGTTACAAAGTTTATTCAAGCTGAGAACAAAACCACGGATCAGTTAAATCATATTACAAAAGAACAAATGCAAAATAACACCAAGTCTTGCCGCACGAGCATAGAGGTAGAGAGGGGAGAGGCAGAACCTAGCTGGTCGGGAGCAGAACTAAGAGCGATATCACAAACGACGGCCGGGGGGCTGGCAGCGGTAGGGGAGGGGAATGGGAGTTAGGTCGGCCGAAGGGAAGGGACACGAAGACTGACGAGGAGACCTGAAGATGTACGATGCGGCGAGGCGTGTGCACGCTACAGTTCAAATGCACTATGTCGTGAAACACATAGTCCAGTCTTCTTCACCAACACGGGGCACCAAGAATATTGCATTGAGAGTTCAGAGGGCACAAAGTACGTAGGCACTAGGTTCCTAGGTATGTTCTCTTCAGGCGAGAAGTGCTGGCCCAGCACACCATGCCTGATTATTTTTGGTTTTGATGTGGTATTAACAACATTTTTATTGTTATTACTACTTCCTGTCTGTTAGCCAGTTAGATTCAAAATAAATTTAAGAAACAATGTGTTATTCCATATCCATGGTACATATTTTTTTTTTCTTTTTTCCTTCAAAGTATTGTATCCTTGACACAGTCACAAGTCTTGGTTAAACTGTAAAAAAGTTAGTACATACTCATGTTTATTTAATGGTAGGATTATCGTTTTGTTACTGACTTGATGCATAATTTTAGATAACGTATTCAGTAGAGAAATTGGGCTATAATTTTGAATGTTTCCTTTTTTTATTTATTGGAATTACAATGGCATATCTCAATCTTCCCCCAGAATATACTACTTTTGAGAATATTTTTTGAGATCAAACTTGAAGGTTCATATATCTGATCTGAACAACATTTAATTACGCTATTATCTAATTAATTGTAACCAGTAGAGCACCTCTTATTGTTGGTTTAATTTTGAATCTCGTAGTTGGTGAGCTCATAATTTTAGGATAATTTGAGCGAAACAATGTTTTAGATAGTCCATTTTGGTTTAAAAATGCCACAACGTTTGTCTGCAACAGTTAATGAGGAGGTATGGATTTCGTAGGCAATTTTGTAACTATTTTTATAGTGTTATCATTTATATTAATTTCTATGTCTTTTGTTTCCTAATTAACTGTTCCTTTTTTAATAACATTCCATATAGATGTTACTCTGCTTCCTGATTTATTTATTAATTCATAATACAGTATAAGGTTTATTGCTTTATTTATCATATTTTTCAAAATTTTGCCATAATGTTTTTAATTATTGAGTTTTCATGTGTTTGAAAGTTCTTTTGTATAACGTATGAAACCTTTTTGCATTTACTAGATGTTTTAATTCCATTAGTTAACCAAGGTTTTTAGAACTTAGATATTTTAAAAATTTAGATTTTTCAAATAATCTGTTGATTTTATTTTTAAACACAAATTTTGTTGCAGGTGTAAGAATGCTACAGATGTTAATATTGTTATTTATTGTTTACTTTTTTCTATGCTTAAAATTAATGATTTGTCATAAATGTTAAATATTTTCAGTTTTCTTTTGGACTAAATTAAATGTTTTTATGAATGAGAAGACAAATAGGTAAATCTGATATTTATTACTTTAAATTTAATGTCGATAAGATGATAGGCATGAACTTTGAGAGACAATACTTTGTCTATGGACAAAACCTTCTTGGAAGAAAATAAACAAAAAGTATGTTCTAATTGTTGTTGCTGGTGATGGAAAGAAAATATGCATTGTCCAGGATAAATAAAAGGGTTATTGATAGGGATGGTGAAATTCCGCGAATTCAATGACCTGCATGTTATAATCAAATATCATATGCATACTCAAGTCCCAACAATGTGTCCACTAACTGCTACTCACTGGAACAGCAGACAATGAACGAATAGACAGGGCTTGAATATGCATAGGATTGATTCTAACATGCAGGTCATTGAATTCGCGAAATTTCACCATCTCTAGTTATTGAATTGTCTGTTTGAAAATATTATGTAGTGTGCTAGTGTAAGAACTGCTTCTCAAGTAAGTGTACAGCTAAAAAGGGATTAATTACACTGACTGGTTAAGGTGATTGTTTTTTTTTTTTTTTTTTTTTTTGAGTGAACATTTTTTTTTACCAAATTGAAACTGAAATTTAGGTCTTTAAAGTTTGCCAAAAATTGTTTTTAATGTTTCAACTTTACAGTACTGCAGAACAGTTATTTCAATTTATGGTATTTTTTTTCAAGTATTCTTTTATCATACTTTATATATTCTCCATCTACAGCCTATAAAAGTTCAGTTACACAAACATGTCACACATATTTGCCAACTAAATCAATCCTCTACACATTTTCCTCTTTACCTAACATGGTAGTACAATACAGGAGACTTTAACTTATTTTTATGTATCTAATTTTTCTGTTACTGTATTTTACTAGAATTATTGTAGTATGCACAGTACTTAGAAGTAAGAAGTTACACAACATGGTCAGACAACCCATTAGCCAGTGCTGTTGTGATGAGGTGCAATGTAAGATTGAATACATACTAAAGCAGCTACATGAAGATGTGTCGACTTATGAAAAGTAATTAGCTTTCCAAAGAAATATGAGAGACCAAAAAAATTGTGTAGTAAGGAGTTGTGCACTTCTCAACTGCCTTAATACATCCAAATTTGGAGCAGAAATTTGGTCATTAGAGCACAACATTGTAATCTGACCAGTTTAGCAGGCTACATGAAAAAACACCACTTCAAAAGTACGAAGATATCAATGGTGTGAAAACAGAAACACATGGAATATTTGTTTTTAAGACAGATCCCTACCTTTGTGCTTCCTCAGATGCTGTCGTAGGCAGCAACTGCATTGCATTGTACAGGTAAACTGTTGTCCATCAATCAAAGAATAATAAAAATGGTTGATAATGGTTAAAGTAAGTCACTTAAAATGTTTAGATGAAACGAATGGTATCCTTCGGCTCAAATAAACTCATTATTACTACTACCAATTCAAGGGCAACTAAATGTTTCATGCTAGAATTAATATGATTTCATTGTCTACAACAGTAATGATTTCTTTGTTCAGAGGATTTCAAAAGACAAAATTGTTTGGCAGATGAGATGTTGTATAAACTGAAAAGGTTTTACACAGAATGTATGTTGTTTGAAATAATAGATATCTGCATCAAGAGGAACATGAAATGCAGAGATTCTATGTACTGTATATGTTAGAAGTAAAAGGAAAGAAAAGAAAAAAGACAGAGATGTGAAGTACGGTACTGCATAAAATATGATGCTATCAACTTGGCAGTAAAACATTCATTTTACACTTGAATGTCTTTAATGTTCTATCAAAATGTAGGGACTGCGGCGGCCGAGTGGTCAGACCACTTGCCTTACACCATGGCAATCCGGGTTTGATTTTACGTGTGGGAATTGTGCCAGAGGATGTCGCTGGCTTGTGGGTTTTCTCGAGGATCTGTTGTTTCCTCCACCCCTGTAGGTCCTCGTGTCATTCTTCAGGGTATGCAGGTTGCGTACTGCGAGCTCCAACTAATAATATCTTCATTCAGGATGTCACACGCTGGTGCTCTGGTATCATCCTTGCACTACTGTATATTTATTTTAATCACAATGCATATGGTTGGTTCTTTTTGGACTTGAATGCAGTGCACTAATTTACAAACTAATTTTTGATAATTTTTTATGACTACATAGTGACAGTCTTTTTTTATTAAATCACTGTCAAGAATAGTTTTATCATGTTTTAAATTGTAATATGTTACTTAAGTTATAAATGTTGAGTTATTTTTTTAATTATTCAGTATTTCGTTATCCTTCATGCTTCCAACTGCCCGAACTATCATAGTACGTCCGATAGCTGAATATCATGTGATAATTTAGGAAATCGGTACCAATAGCAGAGTGAATGATATACATAGTGATTTGTAAATCATTAGTATGACAACTTTTGTGGTACACATTTTTTTTAAACTGATCATTGTATCACTCCGTATAGTTTATTGTTTTGTAAAGATCAGTCACGAGTTACTTTTCTTATGTACACTGTTATTTTATTTGCAATAATTTTTTTTATTTTAATTTGACTTTTTTGGTAGTGGCTTGCCGTGATATTTATTGCCATGTAACATTACATGAAGGCGTGAAGCTGGTCAGTATTGTCACTGTTGCGAAGACATTGTATCCTTTTGCTGATAGTTGTTTGGTCATGTGGCGGGGGTTCATGTCAAAGCAATAGTGGGAAGGAAGGAAGTCATATCCTGAATAAGGCTGACAAGTTCGAAGAGGAGAGAGTGTGGTCCCTTCTAGTACACTTAGACTAAGAGCCACTAGTGTTGTTAAACTCAGACTTCCCAGCTGGAAATATGCCCTTAATGCACTGGTGCACACCTACTAGACATGTATCGTTAGCCAGCACTATGCCAATATGTAAACATTCACCAGAGTAAGAAGGCAAAAACGGATGTATGTACTCATTTAACTTTTTTATATAACTTAGCTTAAGTATTAGATAAAGCATATCCTCCACGTTTGATACATAGTTAATAGTAAAAAACAAAAAAGGTGTGAATGATTGTAATCGAACATAGGAAGAAGTCCGGCAACTGTATGACCGTTAGCGTATATTGATGTTCAACCAGACTAAAACACAATTTGATGATGTCCTTATCTTAAATCATAGTAAATATTTAAGAGATTGCAAGGAATCGCTATCACAGCGAGTATGTAGGAGTTCCAGGAGCACACACTTGCTTGAACATTTAATTTATTTCCAAAAAAATTAACACAGCCATGGCAGCGCAAAAGTTTCTACATATCGCTTATAAGAAGCACGTTCATAGTTCTTTCTGGTGATGATGTAAAATGCACATTTTATGAATCATATTGTTAAAGTAAATTATATGCATTAAATTAGTTGTTTTAACTATGTACAGTGTTAAAAATCAGTATAAAATAAATTGTGCATCTATAGACAGGATTTTGTGTAAGAATGTAAACTGTAGTAGGTATTTACTGTCTCTGTACGAGGCAAGAGGGATAGGAAACGTAGTGATGTGAAGTAATAGCCAAAAGAAATGCACTACTGCTGTTGAATGAGCATTTGTGTATGCACTGGAGTGATGCGTATGTAGTACAACTTCCATTTAGACCCCAATATATTGAAGGGTAGGTAGGTGAGTGACTTGGCAAGGATGGTGGTGGACCATTTTCAAACTCTCACTGCCACATTTTTAAACAGGTTTTTATCATTTTCGTTTTATTTTTAATATTGTGACTTGCCAAGTAACAATTGCAACTGATATTTTACTGCTGGTAATATATTTTGAAAATTTCCATTGTAATTCCTTATAAAATTTGTTCATAGAATTTTTTTAGGGTTCCTGAGAGAGTATTTGTAAAATTGCTGCCTTCGTTAAGGGAATCGTAAAATCAGAGGTCTAGTGTATGTTGAAGCAACTGCACTCTATCAGGAATAATTTTCTGCAGAACACCCATGCTAAAAGTTGCTGTACACTAGTCTTCAAACTGTTTACTACAAATACTACGCCAAAAATTACATGTCATTCACACAATTCTTTATTCTTATGTAGGATCTAGGTGCACATGCAATGCTGCCTCTGCCTATACATGCTACAATACGGTACTCCCTGCTCACTGCAAAGATTTTTGGAAACAAGGAGACTGTATAGTTGTGACGGATATTCATGTTGGAAATATTCAGCCTGTTAAATGGAATCATTTTAGCATTTTTAAAAAGTCTCTGTTTTAAGCCAGTGACAGTTGTACAAAACTTAGACCAGAAAATAAACACTAAAAATTAATTTTGAAGTGGTTGAAATTGGGTACATTGGCAGGTAGGTGTGACAATGCTCTGTGGCTAGTTGTAGTAGCAAGACTCGACTGTAACAACCTTTTTATTTCTGAACAAAAAGTATAAATGAAAGCAATTTAACTTCCATAGAGAGCACTTGATCCTTGTGGGAAAACCAAAGGACTGATCGAAAATATGTAAATTTGTTTTATATGCATACTTTTTAGAACAAAACAGTACCCCAGTCATTTATTTTCGCTGCTAAAGGTTTATACTGTGTGCAACATAATTTAATGAATATTATATTCTTATCAGGTACTTATTGCTAGAATATTATAGAATTAATAGTAATATATAAAGAGGGTTGAGACATAAATTATCACAACTATGGTTTTTTGAGTAGAACTGCTACTGGAGGAGCTAAAGCTGGTACTTATGACGGGGAAGGCAGGCAGTCCTAGTGTGTGTCGACCTGTGTCTAATAGCACAGGGACTTGCTCGTATGGACAGAGTCAGTAACTGTCAGGCCAGCTGTATCTAACCTACATTGAGCAGTTCTTATACATCAAAATTGCAGTTCTCCGTGAGAGAATTGTCAGAGAATATCACAGGAAATAGGTGAAGTTGTTGTTAGGTAAGATAAGTGGAAATTACGTGTTGTCGACAGTGAGGTCATTAGGTGTAATACATAACTTGGTGCAGTGAAGAAACTGTGATAGGAACCTTCCCATCATTTTCCTGGAGCGATTTTGGGAAACCATGGAAAACAGACATCAGGATAACTGGAGCCGTGGATCAAACCTGGATCCTCCCGAATGTGAGTCGAACGTGTTACCGTTGCACCACCTCACTCGGTAAGCTGTTGTTTGGAATAATTCTGTACGCCTGGGGACCACCACTTTCCATCCTCTCGGCCTGCTGCTGCAGATCCCACCTCTGTTGGTAGGCCGCCTCCTGCACCTGCTGCCATGGATTCATAACTTCCCGGATCGGGTCCCTGGTCTCTTAGGTATCTGTGTTCGGGGACAGATGGGGAACGGAGCTCCTACTCCTGTTGACCTCCTTGGTTACACGTTGGAGGCATCTTGCTCACAGGACTACTGTCATAAACCTACGCCGGTGCTTACTCTGGGAATGTTGATAAGGCATAAGAGCAAACCATCAGGAAAATGTGTTAATGGCTGAATACACAACACGTAACCCCAGGCCTCAGAAAGGAGGGTGAAATACTCTTTTGAGGCAATTTTGGCGACAGTGGTGTGCAGCCACCGTGCTGGGACACATGCCACATGCGCAAGACCTTGATCAGCTGCAGTGTACCCAGCAAGATGTGCCCCATGCCCACTGTAGTCCAACAGCATCCAGTCAGGTCCTCCCTGAACTACTTGTTTCGCATTCTTGCTTGCTGTCGCCTCGCACAGGAAGTAAAGGACAACGCTACAGGGGTGCTACTTTGGCTGACCACAGTGCACATGGCCAGACGTGCTTCCACACCCACCTTGGTCCAATGATGTCTGAACGGGGTGTCCTAGGCTTCGTCCACCAGGAGTTCAAAATACCCATCTCTTCCCAGCTAAATTTTGACGGAAATGGTGATGAGAGTCGAGATGAAGGTAAGTTTCGGAGTAATTGATCACAAGTTTTGGAATGAAATACACCGGTTTAGATTATCCTTTTAATTCCAGCAGATATGAATGCCCCTATCTGCATAATCATTGTAACTGAGTGCCTGTTGATGGCTCAGAACAGGCCTCTACTCGCGACATTTCAGTGTGACCACTATTGTTGTGTACCAATGTACCACTCCACAGTCCCTGGTATTGTATTGCAGTCCAGCAAGCTCCCTAGCCAGTTACTGTCCCGGATCACCTTACTTCTTATACTCTGCTAGGTAGGGGATGTAGATGTGAGCAACTGTCCTTCCTTAGAGCACACAAGCTGAAATCAGAGAGGAGGAAGAACTGCAGCTGCAGTGCTAGTGCGTTCACGGGGGTCGCCCTGGCATGCACTGTCTAGCACCCTTCATGTTATCAGTGTGCTGCGGTGCATACATTTTAATTACGACAGTGCCAGCACATGAAGGTAAACATTAGGGTGCCAGGGCGTTGAGAGTTGCCGAACAAACTCCCTCGTTGTATTCTATCGGGCCACAACAGTTGTCTTCA
Source organism: Medauroidea extradentata (assembly GCA_003012365.1). NCBI lineage: Eukaryota > Metazoa > Arthropoda > Insecta > Phasmatodea > Phasmatidae > Medauroidea > Medauroidea extradentata. The sequence continues at coordinate 8,614 of PNEQ01000868.1, forward strand.
TTCCATGTGACCGAGCAGAACAGCAGTAAACTTGAGATAAGTGTATGATGTGGCGTTAGGGAGATAAGTCCTGATCTGCTGGACACTACAATCTTGCTCCACGAGAATACAAAGTCGCATGAAGCACAGTGTGTTGGTCTGCTACTGATGCAGGAAGGGGGAGAGCGGAGAAATTAGAGCACCTACCATACTCACTTGTCATGTGTCTATGTGACTTTGACTTCAATGCAAAGTAAACAAACCATTATGTTGTAGATGATTGAGGGACTCGTGTGACATCTGAAATTCTGTGCAGTAGCAGATGAGTAAAATGGTTGCACAAATAGTGTTCTGCGCTTCTTACGTTTTGGAAATGTGTTGCGATTGTTGCAGGGGATTGCTTTAAGGGCATTGGATAAGGATATGTGTACTGTAATGAGTGATGGAACCTGTACCTTCTAGTAAATTACCTTAATACTTCTGTCAAATACAATGTTGGCATGTTGTTCAGTGTTAATACATGTACTGCATACTTTGTTCTGTCATATCCTTATTTCATATTTTCCACATGTGCTGGTATTTTCACACTGCAAAAAGTTGCCATGACTTACCATATTTACAAATGTACTATCGGCCCCTATGTAAGACTCGCACCCCACATTTTCAACATTCTCTAAATAAAAACTTTTTTTTTCCACTAAATAAAAATTTCTGCTATACAAGATTTGCGGTGGCCGAATGTTCAGACTATTCGCCTCCCACCAAGGCGGTCCGGGTTTGATTCCCGGCAGGATCGGTCCCCGGGTTTTGGCACGTGGGAATGACGCCGGACAATGCTGTTGATCAGCAGCAATACTGCAAGTAATTTTGTGTTTCCCAGCCTGAATAAATAAAGGACTTGTTCACACCTAGAATACTGCAGTGCTACTATAAGACTGGTTAGAATTATATGTTCTACAGCTTTAAAACTGTCTTCTACTGAGTTGTAAGATTAATATGTTACTTATACTGGTTGTTTTCTAAAGTTATTGCAGTATTATTTATTTTTTCAAGTGCTTTGACATAGTTGATGATAGCCTAATTTTTTTTTAATTTTCGAGACCAGAGTGCTGTGTATTACAGAGTGAGTTCATATTTGTTAGCTGTGAAGTGTAATGTATGTGCAGGGCACTGTTTGTGGCATTATTCAAGCATATAATGTTTGTGGGCCAGCGGGGCTGCCACCGCACAGCCTTGGAGCTGTGCAAGTTTCTACTGTCACTGGACCCTGAGGGTGACCCCCTCGGAGTGCTGTTGTGCGTCGACCTGTTCTCCCTGCGTTCTCACAGTTACCAGTGGCTCATGGACCTGCACCGCTTGTGGGAACCCTCTCGCAACCTCTCCCAGCTGCCCAACCATGCTTTCTCCGTGGCAATGGCTCACTGGCGCCTGGGCAGCCCCCAGGCTGACCAACTGCTGCAGAACGCACTGCTCATGTTCCCCGGCATTCTTTCTCTGCTGCTCGACAAGTGTTCAGTGCAAGCCAATGACAAGATTGCCAAGCATCGCTTCTTCCAGCCCAGCTACTCCGACAGGTAATGCATACTTGCAACATGCATGGGCAAGTGTTTGCATGCGTGCACACGCACCAAGTTGGCAAGTTGGAAGGTTGTTACTTTATGAAAGGCTAACAATATGTGGTTTGTTCATGACTACCTATACCAAACAGTTTTATGACTGGTGTTAATGACAAGAAAACTATGGCGACAATCACTATAAAACATCTCCTAACATGGTTTCAGTAAATTTGTACAATAACAGTTTTGGCTGTGTTGTTCATTAAGTCACACTTTCATTCCTGCAAGCTTACTTAACAATAAGTGTACGTGAAGGAGGTTCGTTAGTGATGAGCCAGTTAACAATTTTACCAATACCCGTCTGAACTGGCATTCCCAAACCAATACAACTGATACTGATACACATTTAAAAATGTAAATATGTACTTTTAATGATAGGTATAATAACAAACCTTTTTAAAATTAAAATAATGAAAAAAATTAAAATTTTATGACATACCATCCTTAAACACTGCTGTAGTAGTAGTTTTGAGAAGTGATTTATTTTAGGTGTAGAAATTGTATTTTAACTTTTTTTTTTTTTTGGTCTAACACACTGAAGGTGGCTATGAGGACCATTTCCTTGTCCCCAAAAATGATTTAAGTCAATAGTGATGTGAAGTTTCACCAACCTGATGGCATCCATAAATTTTAAATAAAACATTTCGTGTGTATGTATGTGTATATACTGTATTTACCCTTTACCACCTGCACATTTTTTCTCAGAAACAAAATAAAAAATTTGAGGTTCCTACTTGCTGGCATTGCCATAATTCTCCAACTTTTGAATGTCTGTATCTCAGAAACAATTAGTCTGAGTGTTCGGACAAGGGAACCTTTTTTGTTCCTTATGTCATTCCAGTTCTTTATTCACTACTATGGGCTGCTTCAAGCGTGTATGTGCAGAGATACATGCATAATAACAGAGGAGACCCCATATTTCCATCGCACGAGATGAGATAGTGTTCACACTTTATTCCCTACACACTTGTCGTCATGTATCTGAATTCAATCCAGAAAGACAATGACAATGTTCCATTTGTAGTAGTTGTTGAATTGTCATCACTTAACATGTTCATTAACACAATATTCCCTGTGGTATTACGCTCATACTATTGACAATTGCTGTACTCATTATTCTTGAGGTATGTCTGGCTATCTGTACCCAAGAGCTTTTCCGCAATTTTCATTTCATCCTGTAGAGATACGTGCATGCACCCATACACATGCACACCCTCATGCGCGTACGCACACACACGATATTCTAAGGGACCAGCTGCGGCTATTGCTTTAGCCATACCTGGACAAAGATAATACGTTCTGAACCTATCGACTCGCAACCTTTCTGCTGCGGAAAACAGTATTCTAGATAAAGGCCTCTTGTTTTTCCCGTCCACTTAAATTCAACCATTTTGCTACAGTGAAAGATGTCTTGAGTTTCATACGAAACAGCTGAAACATTTCATTGACTACCTTCCGACACCCATAACAGAAGTTCCATAGATCCGGCTGTGTACAAGTTCTCACCCTCACCAAACTGCGATCCTCCCCCCTTACCACTCTCCCATCCTCTCGAGCAGTTCATCTCATTCATCCTCGTAAACATCGCAGACCCTGACTTCACCAGCTCACTCCCAGACAACAAAAACACAAGCCCTTCCGAAAGATAAGCCATCAAAGATCTCCAAAACAACAAGGAAATAGTCATACTGCCCGCCGACAAGGGGGACCACAACAGTGATCATGAACATGTTTGACTACATCCTGGAAGCAAAAAGCCAGTTACTAGACAGAACATCTTACAAACCCCTCCTAGAAGACCCCACGAACAAGTTCTCCAACCAGATCAAACCGTTTCTTTTATTACAAGGCCCTTTCCAAGTACTCTGATGACTCCATCAGACTGTTCCCCCCAGAAAATCCCTCCACACCTGTACTTTACCTTTTGCCAAAGATCCACAAACCTCAACTTCCACTACCAGGGCGCCCCATTGTGTCTGGCATTGGCAGCCCCATTAGAGAATCTCAGCCTTGTGGATGCACACCTCCAGTCTTGGGTTCAGCAACTACCATCTCATATTAAAGACACTAACCACTTCCTAGAATGCCTCCTCAAACTCTGCACCATTCCTCAAGAAGCCTACATGGTCGTCATAGATGTTACAGCTTCGTACACCATCCTCCCCCACTCTCCTGGATTGTCAGCCATCCAGCACTACCTGAACAGAAGACCTCTGAAAAGCAAACCTACCACTGAGACCTGATAGCCAGAGCTTTCATCAACAGAGGTTATCCCAATCCAATTGTTCACCAACAGATCCAACGTGCCACTACAAACACACACACACACATACCAAAACCCTAAATTCAGACATTCTCCTAGTTGTTCCTTACCATGAAGGCTTAAAGAAACTCAAGACTATACTGAACTCTGGACACAAATTCCTGGCCGCATAGCTGCCAACTTGTACGATTATCCCGTACAATGTACGATTTTATGCCCTATTGTACAGTTGTGCGAATGGTGTAAATTATTGTACGATTTCTTCACTTTTAATTTTTTTTTCCAGTTTTGTCAATTCATATAAGAAATCCATACTGAAATCACACATTTTGGTACCGTAAATGTTGTACGCAGGTGTAGCGTCGTAGTTTATGAAGGAGGCTGACAATACTGTAGTTTCAGTAATTAGCGTACCATATTTATTGCTTTTCTCCCACATTTTTTCTCTTCAGAATACTGTATTTTCACACATTGCCGACAGTCTCCCGAAGTTTACCGAACATACCCGATCGTTTAGTCGCCGTAGCATCATGACGCAGTGACTTTTGCGTAAACACAATTCATTCATTGGACTGTTTTTAGCAAACCTGGATTTTAGGTTTACAGTTTTCGTGCAGTCGTTGCTCAAGAATACGCAGCGAACTGTGTAAAGTGAAAGAAACCATCATCACCGTCTTATTTTCACGGCGAATGTGAAAGCACATGTATGCGTCTATGTACCTGGCACATGTTTTTTTGTGAACGTTGTTTTTGCTGTGCTTAAACGTATCAATATGTACGGTTTCTTTCTTAATTCCACAATAGTTCTATTTGCAGTGTCGAAGAGTGGTTATTAAAAATGTAAAGTGTGATTAAATTGGTTAGTTTGCAAATGAGAATATGTTGTGGATTTATGAAAATGTGAAATATGGTTATTAAACTTTATCAAAAATCGTTTAGTATCTCATGAGGTACTAAAATCTCTTTCTGTTTTTAAAACATGCAGCCCAAAACTAATAACGCCCAGGTTTGTGCCAATTTCTTATATGTAGTAAAGTTATTAGCAGTATTAATGTCGGTACAATGGATCAGAGTAAGATAGATTCAGTGGTTTCCCTGCTACATTTGCTTTATGATAGGGAGGCTTTGAAATATTAACCATGAACGCAACACATGAACAGCATGGAATAACTTCAGCTAATTTTATATTATTAGGCTAATTATTTAGTAGGTTGTAAATATATTTTACACACAACACTACGTTGAATATGTAGACTGTGTAATCATAAAATGACTAATAATAGTAGTTTGATGGCAGTTACACTTATACATGTGAAATACTGCGACTTGTTTACACTTTATTTTAATAATTTTAAAAATTGTACTATTTCTGAATCATTGAGGTTGGCAGGTATGTGGCTGCCTCACCAAAAACATACGACTTGTTTTGAAAACTTCCCAGATTGGTTTTCAAACGACCACCCAACCCCCCACAATAAACTTGCCCATTCGAAACTCCACCAACTGCAACCTCCAGTAAAACAGTCAACCCCAGAGGCTCCTACCCTTGTAATAATTCTCGCTGTGGTTCCTGTGCCGTTCACCAGCCGTCTACCTACTTCTACAGCAGACTGACAAACCACACATATCCCATCCAAGGTAGCTACAACTGTGCTACAACAAATCTCATATACCAGCTCCAATGTAAACACTGTGATGCAGATTACATAGGCCTCACCACCAACACTCTTAAGACAGAGAATGAGTGTCCATGGAGCTGACGCAAAACAAGCCTTAGCTGGACGCAACATCTGCCCACAAGAAAAGCCAGTTGCAGCTCATGCAGTTTCCCACAGCAAAGACTCTGACTCCTGCTACAGCACCAGAATTGTGAAATCCTTGCCATCTTCTTGCAATAGTTCAGACAGCCTCAAGGCATCAATATCAGATAATCCCATTTTTACACCTCCCCCCACCCTGTCAATTACAAGCTATCACAACCAGACCTACATTACTGCCCCATGTTTGAAATTCCCGCCGTGCTTAGTTCGCCTTCTGGCCGCTAGGCTTACAGGCAACAGCACACACTGCCGATTGGACTGCAGTGTGCCATGTCTTGCTGCCCGAGGAAGGCAGTTTGATACTGGTGAAACGTTGCGACCGTGCTTCCGTGGAAAAATGTGTGCTGTCCCTTCATGTGTGTACCTGTTTACAAGTATCATCTGTAAGTACTTGTACCTCTGTCCGTTATATTACTTTGACTTCTTAACTAGGTATGCCAAGTCGTTTTACACACTGTGCTGCTTGTTATGAATTTATTTACATGTGGTATTTGATTAAAGTGGTCCAGCGCAACCTGATGTGTGTTATGTAGTGCTTACTAAACAGACAGATGAAACACACACAATATCTTTACACTTTCAGTATAATAAAATTAGTAGGTGTTTATCATATTAAATATGAAAATTCATTCACAAAATATATATTGACAGTTTATTAAATAAAATTATCTTATTTCAAAAAATTCTTATAAAATAAACTTTCTCACCTGAAAGAATTGCTAAGAATTATAAAGTAACATTCTTCAGAATAGGGCAAAAAATTTTTTACGTGTTGGGTTGCTTTTTATCAATTCATTTACAATCGGTCTGAGATCCAGGTTGTCCAGCACAGTCTGATGTGCATTAAGTATTGCTACGTTGTTTAGTTTCCATTGCCCCATCGTGGACCGCGAGTATATGTTCAGGGAGTGAAGAGTGCTGAACGACCTTTAACCTTTAGTGTTTGTCACAGGAACAATGCAGAGGAGTTTCATGCATTTGTTGACTTCAGGCAGGAGGTCTTGAACACTGCAGTCATCCAAGAACATCTTCTGCGTGTCGCACATTTAGTCTATGGCTATTCTCTTTCATTTGGTGTTGTCACCAAGCATGGATAGGTGTAAAAAGAGTGTATTGTAGAGCAACTGGCCTCACCAGCCATGAGTTTTTTTCTTTATTTTTTAGATGTTGTCTGCCTGACCCCAGTGTAAGTTTAACTCCGACCACAATGCCAGCCCACGAATTAAAGCCTCCAACTCACTTTAGGCAGCTACCATTTACTTTGACTTAATTTGGTAAATTAATTGTGTGCAATATGAAGTGAAGCCCCACATATTTCGTAGTTGCCCGGTCAAAGTGGTGAGCCTTCTCGGCTTGCTGAGTGCAAGTGCATCGTTTGTTCACAGATTGTTCATTGTATTAATTAAATACTAATTAATTATTATTTTTTCTTTTTTTCTTAATTTGTCATTTGGCTACAGTAATCTCTTAACATCAAGGTACTTGGATGAACTTTAGTCATGTGAGGATATAGAACGCCATCCTGTAGCAAGAAGCTACAATTTTAAAATAAAATCATTTGTAACTGATTTGAAATCAGCATTGTACCATCTCATTTTTAACTTTGTAACTAACTAAACAGTAATTATTGCGGTGGGCTACGTAGGACTAATATTTGCTTAATTTTAATACTTAATAATTTTTATAAATCTTAATTAAACTATTTTGGTGTAGAGACTTGTGACCAGTCTCAGTTTGTTCAGTTTTGTATTTCCTGAATTTGATTTAAGTAACTATTTGATGTCATTTAAGAGCCCTAAGGCGTATTTAACATTTTCAGTTTTCATATGAGTTTGGTCTTTGCTAATGACGCAGACGTGCGACAGGCTGGCGACTGAGCTACACGTGAGGCTGGACAAAGGGCCTTAAGTTCTAGGAATTGCCCATCACAAAGTTTCCGGTGGTGACCAATTTGTATCACTCTGCCAGTCGCCCTTAGTGTTTTGTATAATTTTTCATATCAATATGTTTTTTGCACTGTACCATCACCGCCCCTTCATCGGGGCTAACCTCCACATGGTGACAGCAGCTAACAATTTTCACATAGCATAGCAGAGGCAGGAACGAGGGTAGCGATTCCCAACTATTGGCAAGCACGCCTAGGCAAGGGTTTAATATCAATTCAATCAAAGCTAGATACTCATAACCTCAAGTCTACCAAAACTAGCAAGTGATCAGCATGATCTGCAAATAATGTCACAATTAATAGCACACATGAAAAAGGGAATTACCATTTAGCTACAACTTCAAATAAATACCAAAGGTCGGGTTCAATCGCATCAGCGATTTATTAATAATCCAAAACATAATCAGCAGTTACAAAACCTTGCAAATAATACAAACTCAAATAATTAAAAAAGAATCAAAACATTCAAAATGAAACAAATAACATTAGACATTAACTTTACAAAAATACTATTAACAGGCGTGCAAATGTAATCACAGTTAAAGTTGAACAAATATGAAATAACAAGAAGCCGTAGTCGATAACCCTGAGGAGGGTGTAGCAAAGACAATAACTAAACAAAGGCTAGCCCTACCTCATAGGGAACTAGCTCACACAACAAGTGCTGACTGAGACACTCTTCCCAGCAGCAAACCATAACATGAACCGAGGGGACACACGCCCCTAAACATACATTAAAACTTCCAGGGGACACTCGCCCCAACACACAATCTCCAACACAAGCACATCCTACCTCAGTAGTATGCATACACAGCTAACACCCTCGCACAAGTATCTTAATTGGGCACATAAGGTGCATGCGATACATCTAATTCATTAACTATTAAATAATCTGATATGGTTTACATTCTCTGTCAAATTTAAGCTTCAAATTGCACGCCTACAAAAATTACTTAATCAACAAACGAAACTAATAGAAAAATACATGTCTGCCCCCCTCTCTCTCTTACTGAATAATATTACAAATTATTTGAATTTACTTATTGAAATCTCGAACGCGAAAGTTACTTTAATATATCAGTCAAAGTGAAAACAACAACAAACAACACAAAACACGTACGAAACACTAGGACTTGGGCCATTATGCTACAGGACTTCAACTCAAGAAATAATAAACAAGAAACTAAACAAGGCGCCGCAAATTAATCATTTACAAGTCCTGCAGCATAACAACCCATTCCACATTTACGAATACGAAAGACAAGAGTTACTCACATATCACAGGTAGCCGACTGAACGCACATACTACAAAAACACGAAGTTTTATACTAACAGCGAGCAATTATTAAATCCCTGAAAATAGTCCGCCCAACATGGCGGAGCAACTATGACAGGTTAAATTACAATAAACCAATTATTACTATGAAACCTGAAATTACATAACGAAAACATAATACAAACATTACAAGTCTCGCTTAGAACAATATTAATTATATAAACAATTCCCTTCAGAAATTCACAATAGTACAGGAAAATTATATTAATACAGCGCTCGGGAATATTTCTTGAGGTTCCGCCATTGTCGCTCGATAGCGCTAGTGTAGCACGAGGCTAGCTGCACTGCCTGTTACCTGTGTCTCTGTTTAGTCTGCATCACATCTGTGGCGAAGAATGTCATGTTTACAAACAGCGACGGCAAATATTCCAAAACATCAAATGGAATATTAGGTATGTAATGAAAGTTTGGATATGTGGAAACGTTTGAAATATAACTGCTGAGTATTATATATGTTAATTGCTGATAATTTGCAATGTCTGAACTGTTTCTAATGTCGTCAAATTACATCGTTCACTGACGCAGTCGGTACAATGCCACTGTGAATATTCACAATGCTAAGTCCTGGTAAACTGTACAATTGTAGAATCGTCACAAAATGCGTGAAAGGAAGTGCAGGCCCAGCACAGCACAATCTGGAATTTTATGTTTTAAGTACATACTGCTAGGAGTTGTATAACTTGAATGGAGGACTCTGTGCAGCCTGTATAGGATGTTATGATTAAAAGAGTTCCTACGGGATTAGTGCGATGGGTTGGCACCCTGGTCAGCCGCGCATGCCTTGGACTCTCCCCAGTTCTGCTTAACCAGTCGAGTGATGAGGACGTGTCGGAGCCGCACTCGTGAGATAGGGATTTACCCATGTTGTTGGGTGTCCCATGCAACAGAGAGAACTGTTTAACAAGCTAAAATAGCTTAGCTTTCTTTTCGTCACTGTTAATTAGCAGTCTCAATGCTTTTGTTGAACTAATGGCGTGTTGATTGGGCGCAAGTTTTTGCGGGCCCCGAAAGAACTGTTTTGTTTCTTTTTTCTTTTGAATAATGTAACATGCATTGTTAACCTGCTTATTTGAGTTGCCCACTGGTGGAGCATTTTTGTTTGTGATGTCCGAAATTTTTGCACCAAAGTAAAAGTTCCATTCACCGAAGTTTGACTTTTTATTAATTACTGTGCCCTTGCACACTTTCGAAGCCCTGTGATGCGAGTTCTCTCTGTACTGCATGTGATGCAGTGCACTCTAGAGAATATGCAATAAACAATAATACTGTTGTGGTTAGGTACAAGTAGGTGCTACTACGTGTCGATATCTATATTCTAACAAAAGAACTCTCGCGTCTGCTCATCCTTTGTAGTGCCTATGTTCACAGTGGACATGTACATTGTCTCTACTGATACAAGTTTCTGCAGTCCAGTAGACTCGATTCTCTCCTTAACACATGATTTCACTGTTCCACATATATCAACATACTCTTGTTTGAAACACTCTTTTCGAGTGGAGAACTTGTGAGGTGTAGCAGCAGCACCAGGATTCTCAAATCTCTTTGGGATGCGGCATTGTCTTGGTAGTTCTGTCTCTTCAACTAGGCTGGGTTTTACTTCTAAGCATTTATGCCAAAATTGCTTGTGTGCCTCACGCTTGTCTTCCAGGATGTAAACTAGATATTTTTGCAGTGTACTTCAGTAACACTAATATGTGGACACTGTATCTTGTTCATCTCTTCGGCTGGACTCATGTGGTAATAGAGAGACATCAAGAAAAATATCTTGAAGTGCTTCATTATTTCAGGGTATCCACACTTTAAAGCTGCATCAGTTGTGTTTTCTACCGTACCAAGAAGGGCAAAGTGGGCGAATGCCCGTTTTCTCATTTACAGTAATATTTCTGAAAATGTGTATTCTTTTGTGAGATTCATTAACAGTGTTTGTCAAATCTTTGGCTAAATTCAATGTGTGTCTCATACAGGACAGGTGACGTATGCTGTCTTCTACTGATGAGCTCAAAATATGAGCAGCACAATGTACGTAAATCGCCTTTGGCTGCAAATCTGCAATTAATTTCTGCAGGCCTTTAAATTTTCCCCTAATAGCAGAGGAACCATCATAGCACTGACCCCTTAAATTGACCATGTGTAAATTGAAACTCATAAGAACATCTTTTACAATACAAAAAAATGTTTTTCCTTCAGTGTTTGGTGTTTCATACAATCCAATAAAATCCTCACTGTTTCCAAATTTTCATTCACAGTTCAAATGAAGAACATCACTTGTTCATGTATTGAGACGTCACAAGTTTTGTCAACCATGATAGCAAAGTATTCACATTTTTAAATCTTCATACATCACCGAGGAACAGATTTTCGTAAGAGATCAATAATCTCATTTTGAGTGTCCTGCTATAACAACTTGAATGTCCCATCCATTATTTCAGCTCAGGCACATCCCCTTTTCGCAATTCCAACAACTGCATACAGTTTGAACTAAGGTCTTCGTGTTCACGGATCGATAATCCCTGGCAACAAATAATCCCAGTTTTTTTAAAATAGTCATAAGAGATTCTTCATCTCATTGTTTTAACTTACCATTTAATTGTACAGCAACACTTTGTTTGGAGGAAGAGACTAACTTCATCAAACCCCCTCTATGGGTTTTGTTTTCTAATGTACCCTAAATTTTTCAAGGGTCTTTTTTCAGTGAGAAAATCTCTCAGAAATAAAGGTATAACCCTTGTTAGTGTAAAATTTCAGAAGGCCATTAGTCTCTGTTTCCCTGCAAGTGTTGCAAATTACTTTGTCTATAAAATCATCCAATCCTAACCAGGTGAAAGACATCAGCCATGATTACTGAAAGGTTCCATCCTTTGCAGTAAACTTCTCCCTGCTCACAACAGATGTAGGTTGAGGTTGAACTGAATGATGGTGAAGCCGGGGAACGAATAATAAGAGAAGTTACATCTGTTGACTCACAGTCAGTTAATTCAACACGTAGCTTTTTTAACACAAATTTATCCATCCTGAACGTTTTTGCCAGCAAAGTCATTGAAGGCAGGACATTGACAGAATTGTAATGATTTGAAGTAAAGTTGCAGGTAGCCTGAAGCCTGCAGCTAGGAGGGACAGACTTCAGTAGCTAATACAGACCACATCAGCAGGTAAAGCAGGGGGCAGGGGTGTCTAGGCTTGCTCGGAAGACAGAGCCTTAGGGCCTAGACTAGTGATGAGACTGCGAGAGCTTACCCTTTTATACCTGGCCAGCGGGGGAAAAGTACTGTTAGCGAGCGCCGGGATGGCCGGAGATGTTTCACGCATCACGCCAAGTACTGTAGCAACTGACAAAGCTAGAAGTGCAGTGCAAACTGGTGCTGAGTGCTTGCTCTCTCGTAGTTCGTGCTGCAGATGTGTCGTGGCTTGTTTGTTTGATCTGCTCAACATGCAGAACATCACATCACTGTCATTAGTATTGCTATTTCCAAGATAAATTACAATTTACGTTTGCAAACGTACCATACAAGTGATGGTCATACCATGTTATTGTATTTACTAAACTACTGAATGTATTTGTAAGGTAATAAAAATTTATATGGTTTACACTTTTTGCCTGAATTCAAAATGTAGTGCATACGGTAGTTTTAAAGTGTGTACCTATATTTCTTATGTCATCAGTGCTTTGATGCTATAAAAAGCTGAGAACATTAACTGTGTATTTTTAATGTAAAAGTAAAAGATAGTGTTTTTTTTTGTAATTTAAGATCTTTGAAAGAACTGTGCAGTGGGAGTACATGGCTGGATTTAGTTACTATGACATATTACATCGCGATATAAATGACCGTAAAAGAAAATTAAAGACAATAAAAAAATACAAATAATGGAATCGGGTTACATTTTTGGAAGTTTATGTTGTTTTAGTACCCTGTTGACTAAAATATGCTCTTCTTATTTTAAGTTTTTGTTGTCAGTAATTTATTTCACAATGGATTATGTACAAGCAACTAAATCCAGTTGTGTCATTTTATCTTGTCTGTTGGCCCTTTGCAGGAATTGAAGATTACTGTATGGTTTTTTTCTTCCAAAATGATACATTGGTAAGAATGCAAACACACAACTTTTGAGCCTTATTAGAACTTGATATTCACCCAGCGCACACTGTAACTGTATTCCAGCTTAAGTTTCTCACATTTCTTCATTTATTAATTTTTTTGTTTCACAACTGTATATCACCAATTTATGATAGATGCAGTATGTTATGGTTTAATATACACAAAATTACTTTTAAATAACGTTTTACTGCAATTTATTGCACTTTTCTTAGCTTTGAGCAACTTTTAAAATATTTATTTTTATTTTCCCAGGGTTCCTGGAAATTTTGTCGTTAGATCACCGATGTCGTTAGATCCGATGTCGTTAGATCGGGGGTTTACTGTATACAGTATAAGAAATCATGTCGTCACATACTTTTTATGGTCATTAAAGAAAAAAAACAGCAAATACGTAAAACTTAAGACATTTACAATATCCAAAAAATCACATCAAATGCCTGAGATCAATTACAGTCATAAAAATATAGTGGCCCACTTACATCACCCGAACCAAAGAAACAACCAGCTGACAACAGCTGCCATTTTCAAAATTGACTACATTCACGTGCAAGGCCGTTGTAAACCGCAGGTCTTTGTTCTTATATTTGTACACGTTATTACAGTTACAACCATTACGTTCACATTTCATTGTAAATCGACCCTAAAGCTTAGCTTGACATGTCAGTAGTATTCATTCAGAACTAGATAACCATTTGTTTTCCTTTATTTATGGACTGAATATAATATGTGTTTGACTGTGAAAATTTTGTACAAAAGAATCCTGCCATGTTTTATTTTCATTAGTGTCCCATCAAATCAGTTTGTTTTTGCATTTCTGTCAATTTGATCAGGTGGATACATCTGACTTTGAAAGTTTGCTCGTCATATGCATGTGTATGTGGTTGTGTGAGTACTATGGAAAGCACAGGAATTTCTGTAGTGGAAATGTGCTTTGTGTGTGATGCTAGTAGTAGTTTTATTAGTACAGTAGCAAGAGAGCTGTGTCTGTGTGCAGCCAGTCGTTGACGCAGCTCATTCAGCTGTTTGTGCACCGCAACCATCTGCTGTGGAAGGACAAGGCAGTTTTGGATTGGTTGATGGATTGTGCCTTGAAGGTGGTGAATCGCGTAGACGCTGGTGAACCCCTGGCTGCAGAATATAAGGCCAAGAGAGAGCTGCGCTACGTGGGGACTCCTAGAAATGTGCTACGACACATCCTGCTATCAGACATTAAGGAAATACCTGTCGTGCTGCCTGAGGTCTGTAAACAGATAAAACATTTTACTTCTAAGATTACTGCATCTCTTTCATACTGTGTTGCAACATTGTGCTTTCCCCAGATATTTCTGTTTGCCATTACAGCACATGAAGAGGGGAAAAATTTTAGACAAATAAAAAATGAGAAAGGTGAGGGTTAGAAAGATTCATTAGGCAGAAAAATATATTAATTTGGAATATGAAGTCGTTTTCAACTACAGAATTCAGTGCATTGTACGGAGACACCACATACCAGCAGACCTCTAAATTTTAAGCTGTCTGAAAAGGCGCTACATGCAAGCTGAATTTTGAACGTTCAATATAAATATTTACTGCTTTCCATGCATACGAGCCCAATCGTTAGCTCGATGTTGAGGTCATTTGTTTACCATTTGCATGTGTTCGTCACAGTCTTATAATAATGTAAAACTAGAAAGAAAATGAGTTTTTGGAATGTAAGTCAAATATATATTCGACAGTAAATTTTACTTGCAAATAATCACATCACTGTAAAGTACCACAGCAGACTAGCAGTGACCTTATGTAAATAGATGAACTATTACTTTTTACGAACTGGAAGCACATTGTGCGAGCGTTAAGCCGGTGTTGTTGCTGATAAATACAAAATGTCTGTGTTGTATCAACTTGTTCAGAATGCACTTTGTTGGGATTGTTAATAATATTGGGCTGAGGCATGATTTCAGAGGTTCCAAATTGGTAATAGGTTAGCATCCAATGCAGTTAATATTGTACTCTAAATTTAAACAGTTCATCTCAGTGATACCTTCTAGGGTATTTGGGGCCGTCCACCACATGTCACTTCCTGGCTGATAGGATGGAACTAACTTTATTTAATTAAAACTAGGTAGAGTTAACACTTAACACAACTTGGTTTATACAGGTAAGAGAGGAAAAAGAATGAAATAGGTGATTTTGAGGTTTTTAGCTACAACATTACTATAAATAATTTGGAATTACAAATAAAACAGAAAGAGTTGTGCACAAGTACTCACAGGATGGTACTTGCAGATAGAAACACACACACATAGGACGAACACATTTCCGCGGACGCGCGGTCACAACGTTTCGCAGACTACATCTGCTTCATCAGGTGAGTGGAGGCACACTGAAGTCTATTGTCCAGCGGTGGTTGGTAATCAGTACACCTAGCGGCCAGAGGGCGAACTAAGGTGCGGCGGGAAGTTTGAAATAAGGGTTTGTTATCTGAGGTTAAGGCCAGGTGGCTGTCTGGATTTTG